>APFE031557729.1:0-26645 GCA_000404065.3 Pinus taeda
CCATTTTGTTCATGCTTCAGACAAACAATCTGGTCCTCTCCATATTATCATATCTTCAGAATCAATGATCTGATATGAACAATTTTTTAATCCAATCACCTGCTGTCATTTATCCTTAGTTTCCCTTTGGGGTTTGTCCCATAATGAAGTATGTCTATCCATGAGTTGATGACAAAAATCACAGGAGGCAGTAATGCATCCACGCAAGCTGTTATACCACCCCTTGATGATTCAACCATTGCAATAATTGTTGAAATGGGATTCTCAAAGGGAAGGGTAAAAGAAGCCCTAAGGAATGTACACGCAAATCGGTTTGAGTTGGTAATGGAATGGCTAATTACTCATGCAAAAGAACCATTGTAGGAAGATGATGAACCTTCTGGGGCACTGGCTCTTTCATTGGAAATTCAAAATCTTTAGCTAAGGAAGAGATGGTGACCAACCAAAAAGGATATTGACAAAAAAGAGCACAAGCTTCTTCTATGGTTGAGAAGTCCTCCACTTGCATTAAGTTGGTCCATGTTCATTAAAGGACTTGCTAGCTAGGGAAGAGCTAAGGTTATATCATTTCATGCAGAGCATCTGAGGCATTGTCATTGGATCATGAACAGGATAGTACCATCACGCTCTGGCTTTAATTTTTACAGGAAGACAATGCAGCATGCGGAGTTGCTTCTGACAATGGTTTAGTGATTTCCTACAGGCAAAAAAAAATGCTTACCTTATTCTTGTAACTGCAACACAAGATTCAGGTGATTTCGTAACCACCCTCTTTGAATTCGATTGGGTATTGGGGTGTGTTACATAAATACTAGACTAAGTGAGAACAATGGGGGTGATGGTCCACTATCATCACAGCCAAAACTCCCAACTCTTTATGGACTTTCAACCATGGGAGAAGTCTTGCTATATGAATAGGTCACCTAATAATTATTCTAAGGTTTTAGGGACAAGTTGACCCAAAAGGTTTTCAGTGGAAAGACACAATTTAGGCATAAAGCCTCCAAGAGGAGGCTATATTACTTTCCTTAGAGAGACCTAAAATATGTGACAAATGACCTAGGGCTTTATTGGTGAAATGATAGTTGGGATGGCCAAAGGTGATGGTGTAGGGAAAAGGGTTTCCAACAATGTATTCCTACAAGGTGCCTGACGGGTTGAAGCCTTGATGGGGCCCCTCCTTGAGCCTTGGGCCTTTATCCTTGATCGCACCTCGTCATGTGGGATGGAGCCAGTCATTCCTTACAAGTCAAGGTCTGAGCCACGAGGTGCACGCGTACAAGACCTTTTTTTCGTTTTTTTTTACTCTAAATTGTCACTCAAAATGGTATGGCATTTCAAGGCACATGAAACCCTCAATAAGCCCCAAGTTGAAGCTAAAACCAAACTAGGGTTTAACCTAGGGCAAACAACTAGGGCAACAAAATTTATGCATAGAATTGGAGTGAATTCCTATGAAGGGTGTTGATTTTGAGGCAACCAACTATACCCTCAACATTTAGACTCTCTAATCTAGGGGCGGCTAGGATTGAGAAGAGATACATCGGCATAGATTGAAGAACTAATTTGATTAAGACTAAGCGACTAGGCATATTGAGGGATTTGTGGGTTCAAGAAGAGAGACATGCTTCTAATTTTTCAAGGAGCAGATTCCAAGATGAGTGTTTCAGGGCAACATCAGTCAAGGGAGCTCCTAGGTAGTTGGATGGAAGAGTAGCTATTTGAAAACCCAGGATTCGAGCAATGGAGGATTGGGTAGCTGCAGGGGTATGAAAGAAGAAAATTTGGGATTTGGCTTGGTTTATGGAAGCTCCAGAGGCAGCTGAAAAATTATTTAACAAAGATTTTAACTTACGAGCTTCTTGGACAGAAGGATGCCCATACAACATGTTATCGTCCACAAATTGCTGATGGGTGAAGGGAGGGGAGTTGGGAAAGGAGAGGCCTCATAGTTGCTGGGAGTGAAGTGCATCTTTCATACATCTACCAAGACCTACTGCCATGATGACAAACAGGAAAGGGGATAAGGGATCTCCTTGTCGAATACCTTTAGAAGGATGAAAGGGGGAGGAAGGAATTCCATTGATAAGGATGGATAAGAAGGTGGAAGAAATGAGACTCATAACCCATCTAACCCATGGTGGAGAAAAACCAAAGGCAGTTAGCACTTTTTGAATATAACTCCAGCTTATACTATCAAAGGCTTTAGATAGATCTATTTTAAGTAGCATACCTGCTTTTTTATGTTGCTTCAAAGAATGGATTATCTCATGCGTTAGAATAATGTCGTCCGTGATTTGCCGGCCCTCCACATACCCTGATTGCTCTGGGGAGATGAGTAAAGGGAGCAACGGTTTAAGCCTTGAAGCAATGACTTTGGAGACAATCTTGTAAATGATGTTGCATAGCGCTATAGGCCTGAATTTATCAGGGGTTCTAGAATGAGCTTCTTTAGGAATGAGGGTAATGAAAGTGGCATTCATGGATGGAAGCATCCATCTGTTTGCTCTAGATTCTTCCACTACCTGCCAGACCTCCAATTTGATCAAATCCCAGAAATTGTGAAAGAAGTTAGAAGTAAACCCGTTTGGGCCTGGCGCCTTTCCTTCTTTTAACTGTTGTACCGCCTTTTCCACCTCCTGTAAGGTAATCAGTTTGAGGAGCATCTGATTATGTTCCTCAGTGATGATCTTTGGAATGGATTTGATTATTTTATCTATGGCCTCCGTCCGATTTGTTTGAGTCTCATGATGAACCTGCTTGAAGTATGTCAGAAGTTCTTGTTCTATGGCTGCGTGGTCCTCTACTCTTTCTCCTTGGCTGTTTTGTATATGGGTAATGGTGTTGATCATTCTCCTTTGAATTGTAAAGCGGTGAAAAAACTTTGTATTCTTTTCACCTTTCTTCAACCACCTGACCCGTGATTTTTGCTTCCAAAGAACTTCTTCTTGCTTGTCTCTTTCCAAGATTTGAGATTGCAGGTGTGTTTCCTGCTCCGAGAGCTGCTTTGTTCGCCCTTATATGATGATTTTCTGTTGCAGTTCTGTCATTGCTTTATTTAGAGCAGTTTGTGTCCGAAGAATATTCCCAAAAGTAAACTGGTTCTATTGTTTGATATGGAATTTGAGAGTTTTGAGCTTTTGCTGGAATTGGAACATTTTTGATCCTTCCAAAGGTATGAAGCTTTTCCAGACCGTGTTTATGAAGTCATTGAAGTCTGGATGTGACAGCCAGAAGGCTTCAAAGCGAAAGGGCCGACGTGCAGTGTTGCCTGGTCTTGTCCATTGGAGTACGATTGGCCAATGATCGGAACCTATGCGGGGCAAAATTGAAGCTGAGATGTCTCCGCCTAAATGGATTGCATTATGAGAGAGTAGGAATCGATCTAATCGTGAGGCGATTTGATAAGGGTTTGCTCTTTTATTGTTCCAGGTGAAAACTCCATTATTGAAGGGTAGATCAATGAGCCAGTTGTTCTGGATGAAGTTCTTTAAGTGACAACTTTCCTTATCTAGTCTGCTTCTGCCTCCCCTTTTTTCCTCCCGTTTGGTTATCATGTTCCCCCCCCCCCCGTGATCCAGAGTGGGTGGGTTCTTTCAGTATTGATTATTGATAGAGTATTCAGTATGTCTATCTTATGAATGGCTTCCTGAGGAAAGTAAACATTTGTTAAATGCCCATGGATATTTGTCCTTGTTATATGGCATGAAGCCTGAATGAAGTGCTTGTTCGCATGCATATTGGAGAGCGTGATTGTCTGTGCATTCCAAATGATTGCAAGGCCTCCTGATGCAACTAATGCATCCACAGCAATTGCAGTACAACCTGGGCAAGATTTTGCCATGATTTTTTCCAGAGTTGTTGAGTTACACTTAGTTTCCTGTATGAAGAAGATGCTTGGTTTTTCTTGCTGAATCATGTTTTTTATCGATCTGTACTTCCCAGGGCTGTTAAGCCCTCTAATATTCCATGAAATGAGCTTCATGATGAGATATTAGAGAGGGTGGTATAGTACTTCGTGAGCTTGGAATATCTTCCTGATTCCACTAGCATTTCCCCAATGCGAATGATTAGTTGGAGACCTGTTTTCCTTCCTCTTCTTATTATCTTTGTTGAGGATCTTTCCATCCCATTGGCTTCTAGGCTGTATGCCAAGGGTTCGCTGTCTCTGTGCTCTTGACAAAATTATTTCCAGGTTGTCCAGCTGTCTTTCTAGAATCTTTTCATAACTTTTTGTTTTACAGGCTTGTTCTAAGCCTAGAATATCCAGATCTCCTATATCTATGCTCTCTGGTTGCTCTTCCATATTCTGGGTTTCATTTCTTTCTTTTGTATTTTCCTTTGTATCCTTCAGAGCGGTCTGTTCATTGTCCACCTCTATACTTTGAGTGAGCCAAGCGGGAATATCGCTGGGTGAGGAAGAGCTGAGGTCGACCGTTTGCTTTGATTTCTGGAGAATCTTTGTGCTGGTGGCGGTTGAGTGAGCTTTTAGCTTAGGCGGCTCCTTAGAGAGATCAGGGGTTTCAAGGTTGTCCAGATCTGGCTGGGCCAAGGACTCGAAGCTATTCCTTGTACTCAGTGGGGGGGGGGGGGGGGGGTTATCGGCAGAGGTTTTGGGATTAGATCCAGATTTTCTCTGATTCTTTTTGCGATGGGAGACTTTGGTGAATCCATCGACGCCTGATTTTCTAGGAGGAGGAGGGGCTGAGGTTTTCAGGTTAGATGGCCAATCTCGAAATAAGTGGCCAAGACCATGACATTTCCTATAGCGGAATGGAACATGTTCATAGTCTATAGATTGGATCCATTCAAAATTGTCATGAAAAAGACTTACCGCATCCGGCAGGGCATTGTTGAGGTGCATATAGATGCATGTACGAGCATATGAGGTGTATCTTCTGAGCTTAGTCTCCTCTACAACTTTGATGAACTCACCAAGACCATTGCCAATATCTTGTAATGAAAGCCTCATCCCAGTACTCCAAAGGGAGGGAGTAGAGGCGGGTCCAGATCGGTGCCCAACTAAGATCTTCTTTATACTGGTTGAATCTCTCAACCAAGTCTCTGAGATACAGGCCAGCAGCGTTGAAGAAATACGACCCTCCATCAATGATTCTATTTCTATCCTCCAGACAGTTGAAAACCACCGTGAAGAATCCCTTAGGGCCTAGCTGCAGGGTTATATGACCTTTCGGCTTCCATTTGGCTGCAATCCACCCCTGCAGCGCTTTTTCTGTGGGCCAAAAGCCAATAAAATTCCCTATTAGAGCATGATCCTTCATATATTGGATTTGTGTGTTAATCCTACAGCTGGGTAACTCGATCTTTGGTTTAGTCGCTGCAATTGGCTTGCATGTGGTGGAAGTCGCTTTGGGAATCTTGTTAATTGTTTCTTTATCTCCTTGAAAGTCTTGTCCTTCTTCTGTTTCCTCTTGGACCGTTTGTTTACAGGCTTCCTCTTGCATTGGAACCTGTTTGTTGTCATTGGGGGAGGCTCTGCACCCTTCCCTTGAGGTATTCTCATGATTCGCTCACCTCCTTTGTCAGATGTGCTTTGTCTTGTTGCTGAAAGAGTTGTCAGAGTTACTGCAAACTCTGCAGGCCTGTCTCTGCAGCTTAGACCTGAACCCTAGCTGCCATGAACGTCCGCTCTCTTACTTGCCATCCTTGTTTTAATTTAACTTATTTGTCGCTTCATAATTATCTCATGTGTTTAAATTTAAATGCAATGTAGGTTAAGGAAAGTGGAGGAGCATTGATGAAACGACTAAGTTTCTCTGCTTGAGAAAGATGTGGGGCACTATAGCAAATGTAATATGACATCAAGGGTGATGAAGGGTGAGTTTGTTCTTTTGTTTTTGTATTTCCACTACTATAGATCTCATGTGTTTAAATTTAAATGCAATGTAGGTTAAGTAAAGTGGAGGAGCATTGATGAAACGATTGAATTTCTCCGTGTGAGAGAGATGTCAGGCACTATAGCAAATGTAGAGGCAATGACATCGAGGGTGATAAAGGGTGAGTTTGTTCTTTTGTTTTTGTATTTCCACTACTATCGATCTTTGTTTTTGCTTTTGTGAGCATGGCTTCCTTGGTTTAATGGTAAACCAAGTCAAATATCTCAAATAGTAGTAACAACTTCATCCTCAAATGTGCCCCTCTACCCATCTAGAAGAGTTATTCAATCAAAATAAACAAGATATGTGGACAATTTCACCCCACGAGAAGATGTGCAAGTCAACCCTCCTTCATATGCATGTATATGTAAGTCACTCAAGCCCCCAAATGAAGATGTGCAAGTCAACCCTCCTTCATATGCATGTATATGTAAGTCACTCAAGCCCCCAAATGGACAATCTTCAAGTGAATGTATGGGATCGTGTGTAAATAATCCTTTTCTAGTAAACAATAACAATATATGATGGACCATATCATGTTGTAACTAAATATAATGTGGCATATGCAAATGCCAAAATAGGTGCCCTTAATCAGCATAAACAATGTGCATAAGCTTTGTACCATGAATCCATCTGCCCCATAATAGCTGCTGGTTTTCAAATTGCATGGGTAAGGTATGCGAACCTGTACTCTGATTTGTCTATTAAACACCTTTATTCTCCTCAAATTCGTGCCAAAACTAGCCGCTGGTTTTCAAATCTGTGTGTAAGGTAGGCTAGACGTTTGTATTTTAAACACCTTTAATCTCCTCAAATAGGTTGATCTTGTTTCTATGAACAAATTTGCGTGTAAGTTAGGCTAGATGTTTGTATTTTAAACACCTTTAATCTCCTCAAATTGGTTTATCTTCTTTCTATAAAGAGGTACTGCCTAGGCTATCACTTATTATGTTGGTTGCTATTGGAAGATTAAACTAATGCTATAGGTGCTTAATGTAGATCATATTTATTGGTGTATCATGAAGGCTATCACTTATTATGTTGGTTGCTATTGGAAGATTAAACTAATGCTATAGGTGCTTAACGCACATCATATTTATTGGTGTAGCATGATAAGAAACATTTTTACATCCTCTGTACAAGATTTGTAACCTTCGTTTCAAGTGCTAATGCACATAGGGTTGGCTTGGAACAAGCAGATTTCAAAATGGAATCATAAGCATACAAATTCAAGGGCTAACTATAGCATAAATAAAACTGTTGTAGGGTGTTACAACTATGGATTCCTCTATAAAGTGTTGCATCCTCTAGCAGCCTTAGATGTTTGATGTCAAGATGAATGCCATTTTGAAATAATCTCTTGCCCTATGACTATAATAGGCTCATCTTAACTTTTCACTTATTCTTAAAGCTCAAAATAGATTAGGGTTGACCTTTCAAAGTTATGATTACAAGCAGGGCCAACATAATTCATGGACGTTTTTTGCTGGGAATAACTTGCTTTTTGCAGAGTGCCTTATTGAAATTTTCTTTTGTTTTGCAATGTATTTGTTCTTGCCTTGCATTTTTTGCATTTGAGATGATGTAGGATTTGGGGTAACACCTTGAGAATTTTTGAAGATCCTTGCAGCATTGCTCTTCGACTGTCAAATGTGACATATCTCATTTACTATAAGCATCTTATGGTTTATTTTTTATGTTATTTTTGTAGATTCCAATTCCATAACGACCCAAAACTTGCACTAAGTCGATGCATGAACAAAACGTTTCTTTCTTTTATCTTCTTCGAAAACAAGCTTGAATTGTAGGCTTAGAGAAATATTCCAAATCCACAATGGTAGGTCTACAACCCTAAAATAATGGGAGATTGGTGTTGAGAAGAATTCCAAATTATTACCTTTCCTACTAAAACTAACTCCCTTGAACTTTGTGTGTTATTAGGGGCATGCTACAACCCTAATATAATGGGAGATTGGTGTTGAGAAGAATTCCAAATTATTACCTTTCCTACTAAAACTAGCTCCCTTGACCTTGTGTGTTATTAGGGGCATGCTTCATCCTTTCCATTTGTTGTTAAAGGTGAGACAACTTGCAAGTTTGTGCATAGTAAGTATGACACCCAAAACAACACAAATTTGAACTAGGAACCATAGAAAATGACGCTATCAAGAAGAATAATAATGCCATTTGGTTGTCATGTATAAATGAACCCTACATGAATGCATTTATAAATGAACCCTTCCTCCATTTTATACTATTTTTTGCTAACATCATTTTACGGCCAACCACATAAAATTATGACTATATAAATATGGTCAATCTACTTGCACAAGTATTTCTCCTACATAGGTTGGCTTTCTTGAACTTGTTTTTTTCTTTTTTTTTTAGTCTTGTTTTTAATCGGAGTTCAATTTTGAATTAACCTTTCAAATAAGTTGCCATGCTTGTTTTCCCATTCATAACTGTCATCCCATTCATAACTACTGTTGGTATCAAATTTTGCTTGGAAATGTCCTCATAATATTGTTGGTCTCTAAGTAAGAATTTTCATAAAATGTTTTTATATTTGTTTCATGTTTTTTAAAACATTTTGTGTATATTTAATATTACTAATATTATTTTTTTTGGCATGTATGGTGCCTTGGTTGGTTTAACACATCTTGGGGTTTACTTGTTTTCTTTTTGTTAGTTTTGTTGTTTTTTTACTATTGTTGGTTCTTATTTAGCTATTTGGTGTAAACCCATGCATGCTATGGTATGGAAACCTATGTTGCAACAATATATATGTATGGTCCCATATGTGTTCTTGTTTAAATTTGAACCATCTCACATATTAATCATTTATTTAATTATTAAATGCGATGCAATGTAGGTAAAGGAATGTGGAGGATTCATGAAGAACTACTGAAACATTTTAATGAGAAAGACATTGAGTAGAGTGCAAAGGCAAAGGTTGAGGTTAGTTCTCTTTTGATGCAAAATCAAAAATCCATTTATGATCTGCTATGTAATATTTCTTATTGCAAATACTTTGGATCTCCTCACTAATTTAGTGTTTATGATATTTGGTGTTTGCATAAGATGTATTTTCTACTGAATACGATTATTTATAAGATTTTCGGTCTGCATTAAGATTTCTCATAAGATATTTTAATTTGTGTTTATTATTTCTTACAATATTTGATGTATATTTAGTATTTCTTCGAATATTTTCTAGTCTATTTAATATTTATTTGTGTTTTGATGTGCAGGGTGCCTTTGGTTAGCCATGGATGATTTTTGTAGTTATAGTAGAGTCTATTTCTTATTTGTCTTGTTATGTCTTATTTTTATTTTTTTGTTATTTTTTATTGTTGCTTATATTTTTTTTTTTTTCTCGAACATGTTATATCTTTGTATTTGTAAGCATGGCCATGCTAATTTATGGATTGATATTTTTTTCCAATGTGTGCGTGTGTGTTAAATTCTTTTGTTCACATTTTCTTTTGGGTTGAATAGTGTGGGTTTACGGATGATCCATAGTCCACAAGTGTAATGAGCAAAGGTGAATGAGGTATGCATGTGGGGATTTGCTTCTTTATGTTTAAAGATGAACAAGGTATATATGGGAAACTTGTTTGTTATGAAATAATTATATGGTTTTATGTCCATTTTTATTTAACTTATATGTTGCTTAATCATTGTATCATGTGTGTTTGTTGAAATGTAGTTGCGATACAAATTAAGAAAGGTGAAGGAACAGTCATGAAATTACTATAAAAACTCCATGAGAGATGTGAGTCACCATAGCAAAGTTAGAAGCAAAGAGAGAGGGTGAGTTATATTTTGTTGCAAAACTCATGTTGAAATTAGATGCATATTATATTATTTGAGATTTATTTATATAATCAACATTATGCAAATGTGGGTTAAAGGAAGCTGTTGGGGTATCGAGTAAACTATGGATTTTTTTTGTATGAGAGAGACTTGCAAATGTGCAGGAGAACAAAGGAAAAAAGTGCGTTCTCTTTTGGCTTCGACATGGATATCTTCTCGTTTCAATACAATGGTTCTCCCCCCTTCCTTGTTAAGGAATTATTGATTTTTTGTCATTACATAAGATGTACTTTTGCATAAATTTACTCATAAGATATTTTGTTTTGGTTTATGATTTCTCATAATATATGTAAAGTGTCTAACATTGTGCGAGAACTTGAAGCAGGTCCAAACAACCCATGATTACAAAAGCATAGTGGGTGAAGGCGAGGATTGAGGTGATATGTATGGTTCCATTTGTGTGTATTTAAATTCAAGGTATCTTACATTATTTGTCATCTATCTAATTATTGACCAGAGTGTAATGCATGTAATGTAATGTGGAAAATCACTTATTAAAGTGTTGAAATCTATTTGTGAGTAAGAGACTGCGATAGAATGCAAAGGCAGAGGCAAAGATACATGTGAGTTTTCTTTTGGTGCAAATGTTCATATATGATCCACTATTTACCTATTTACCTATATATGGTCATCCATACTTATCTATTTAGGGTTTATGTTTTTAGTCTTTACATAAGATGTAATTTCTAGTGCTTAAAATATTCATAATATCTCACAACAATTTGTGTATTTAGTATTTTTTTCATTTTTTCTCATTGAGTGTAATGCAATGCAGATAATGGAATGTGAAGAATAAATTTTGAAACTACTAAAATATCTTTATGATTGAGATTATAGTAGAGTGTAAAGGTAAAGACAAAGGTAGAGGTGAGTTCTTTTTTGTGCAAAATTTGGGTATGATTTGTTATGAAGTCCTTCTCATTTCAAATACAATAGTTCTCTTCCCTCTTAATGATTTAGGTTTGATTTCTAGTGCATAAAGTTACTTATAATATTGTTGGTCTCTAATTAAGATTTCTCATAAGATATCTTAAATCTTCTCTTCCCTCTTAATGATTTAGGTTTGATTTCTAGTGCATAAGGTTACTTATAATATTGTTGGTCTCTAATTAAGATTTCTCATAAGATATTTCGCTTTTTTTTTCATGCTACTCAACATTTTGTGTGTATTTAATATTACTCATATTTTTGATGTGCAGGGTGTCATTTGTTGGCCATCAATGCATTTTGGAGTTGCAGAATGGTGTTTCCATCTGTTTGTTTCTCTTTTCTTGTTTTATTTTTATTAGTTTTGTTGGCTTTTTGCTATTTTTGTGATTTTTTTTATACTCTACGTTTTTTTTTTCTTTCACATTTGTGAGCATGGCCATGCTAATTTGTAGTTTCAGATATTTTTTTCCTTGTATGCTCTATTCTATTTTTTTTTACTTGATTTTTTTTTGCGTTCGAGGGTGATGATGGAACAATTAAACGAGTCCTTACAACCTATGTTGTAGGTTTAGTTCTAAAAGTGTAGTGGGCAAAGGCAATGAAGGTATGTATTAAGGAATTTACTTGTTTACTAGTATATAATCTTATCCTTGTTTTAATTTATAACTCATTTGTTGCTTCATAATGATCTCATTTGTTTAAATTTAAATGCAACGTAGGTTAAGGAAGGTGGAGAAGCATTGATGAAACGATTGAATATCTCTGTGTGAGAGAGATGTGGGGCACTATAAGAAAGGGTAGAGGCAATGACGTCGAGGGTGAGTTAACTTTTGCGATAGAGGGTCAGTTTCTTCTTTTGTTTTTCCACTACTATGGATCTTTGTTTTTGCATTTGTGAGCATGGACTACTTTGTTTGATGGTAAACCAAGTCAAATATCCCAAATAGTCCCAAATAGTAGTAACAACTGCATCCTCAAATGTGCCCCTCTAGAAAAGTTATTCAATCAAATTAGACAAAGATAGGTGGACAACTCCCTATGAGAAGATGTGCAAGTCAACCCTCCTTCAAATGCATGGATATGTAAGTCACTCAAACCCCCAAATGGACAATCTTCAGGTGAATGTGGGATCATTCGTAAATAATCCTTTTCTATTGAACAATGTATAGTAAATGGTGGCCCATATCAAGTTGTAACTAAATACATTGTGCCAAGTGCAAATGCCAAAATAAGTGCCGTTAATAATCATAAACAATGTGCATAAACTTTGCATTGTGAACCAATCTTCCCCAAACTAGTTGTTGGCTTTCAAATATGTGGGTAAGGTATGCTAGACTTTTATCTTTTAAGCACCTTTAATCACCTCAAATAGGTTGATCTTCTTCTTCTATGAAGAAGTATTGCCTAGGCTATCACTTATTATGCTGGTTACCATTGGAAGATTAAACTAATGCTACAGGCGCCTAATGTAGATCAAATTTATTACTGTAGCATGATAAGAAACATTTTTACGTTCTCCATACAAGATCTCTAACCTCACCAGTTCAAGGGCTAGCCATAGCATAAATAATATTGTTGTAAGGTGCTACAATGGTGGATTAGTATTGCATCCTTTAACAGCCTTATATGTTTGATATTAAGAGGAATGTCATTTTGAAATAATCTCTTGTGCTATGACTATAATAGGCTCATGGGCGCATCCACTGTCAAAGCTCTCAACATAAGCTTATGACAAATAAACCCCTCTTAACCTTTCATTTATTCTTAGATCTCAAAATAGATTAGGGCTGACCTTTCAAAGTTATGAATTCAAGCAGGACCAAATTAAATTCGTGGACATCTTTTTGCTGTGAATAGCTTGCTTTTTTGGCAATGTTTTATTGAATTTTGCTTTTGTTTTGCTATAGTTCTTTGTTCTTGCCTTGAATTTTTTGCATTTGAGATGATGTAGGACTTGTAGGTAATACCTTTAAAATTTTTGAAAGTTCCTTACAACATGGCTCTTTGACTATCAACTGTGACATATCTCAAAATATGGACGTTTGGGGTACTGTAACCCTCTTATGGTTTCCTTTCTATGTTATTTTTGTAGATTCCAATTCCATAATGACCCAAAACTGCTCATTGAGGTGATGCATGAAAAAAAATATTTCTTTTTTATCTTGCTAGAAAACAAGGTTGAATTGCAGACCTAGAGAAATGTTCTAGATCCACAATGATAGGCATACAACCCTAAAATTGTGGCAGATTAGTGTTACCTTGGATACTAAAACCAACTGCCTTGAGCTCCGTGTGTAATTAGGGACATGTTTTCATCTTTTCCATTTGTTGTTTGAAGGTGAAACAACTTGCAAGTTTGTGAATAGTATGACACCCATAAAAACACTAAAATTTTAACTTGGAACCACTTAAAAGGCCTCTATCAAGAAGAGTAATGAGTAATGATGCTATTAGGTTGTCCTATATAAATGATTTACCAATCCAGTGTCCCTTTCAAACAAAGAGACAGGCGATGATTTTCAAATCCAGTGCCCCTTTCAAACAAAGAGACATGTGAACCTACATGAATGCATTTATAAATGAATGCTTCCCCCTTTTGATACTATTTTTGCTAGCATCACTTTAGGGCCAAACCCCTAAAGTTATAAATATATAAATAGGGTTGTTCTCCTTAGACAAGGATTTCTCCTACATAGGTTAGCTTTCTTGAACTTATTTTGTTTTTTTCCTTTAATCTCGTTTTTAATCAAAGTTCTATTTTGAATTAACCTCTCAAATAAGCTGCCATGCCTGATGTCCCATTCATAATTGTTGGTATCAAATTCTACTTGAAAATGTTCTTATGGAAAAGGATTTACTCACTTTTAATAAAAATGAAAGAAAGGCCAAAGTTGATTTATATCTATTGTGTTAAGGAAACTTCTCTTATAGAGTTTGACATGGGACTATCCCAAAATGTTGATGTGACTTCTGGTTCAAGAACAATGCCCTAGATAAAGTCAATATGAGGAAACAAAGGTGGAGCATCTTCTTCATGATTGCATCAAGACCTCTAACATAGAGCGATCTCCTCCTTGTTGATGTTTGTAGCTTGGGCAGGTACTTCTGCATAAGCCTAAGTGTTTGGGCATGCATAAGCGACCTAATACACCCTTAGACCTTAGCAATTACTTTAGTAATTAAAGTCATTTTTTTCATAAGATAAAAGTGATTTTAATTTAATGAAATGCAAAGGTTCTTTACAAATAGTGGAATTAGATGAATCTCAACTGTCGATCTTAGGTGAGATGAGATCAAATTTCAACTATGAATCACTTTGGAGATTAGGGTTGCAGATTCAGTCGACAACTCAAGCTTAGAAAAGAAGAGCTAAGGAGAGGACAAGACACAACAATGGCGAACGCATGGCTTTAAAGGAGATTTCAGTAATTGAGTGGAGAAGGACTACCATTCAAGTGTGCTAGGTCTGAGGAACGTAGCAAGGGAGATCCAAATCAGCCAAGACAGATTGGGGATAGTTCTAGGGCTTGATCAGGTGGATTAGATTTAGGTTATTGTTATATTTGTAGTTCTATCAGTGCGTCATTTTCCTAGTAAGAGAGCCTTAGTAGGTTTTGAATCATTAATGAAGAACTGATTTGATTGGGCAAAAAACTTTTGTAATGTGTGATTGAGATTGGTTGTGCTTCTATTGAATATTTTTTTGTTTATGCTAAGACCGTAGTTGTGCTTTTATTTTGTAGACATGTGATGAATTTGCTAGGAATTATTTTTCAGGTTGCTGGGTTCTGAAATTAACAAGGTATCATCGCTGAAACTTTGAGAAATCAATCTCCAAATTAGCAGGCGCTAGTTTCATTTAGTTATTGTAGGGATCTATGTTCGACCAACGACTGTACAAGGCAGAATTCTTAGTTTGCATGTTGAGAATTCAACGCATAAGAGAGATTAATTTCTGCAATGTGTGGGCTAGTGGTTGGACAATTGGGTGAATTATTTAAAAAAAAGTGGTCGACAAGCTAGCCACAACCTAGTTGTTGACAAATCTACCATGGATCAAGCACCACGGGGAATGGTGTGAGTCGAGATGACATGGGCCGTGGTAATCACGGAGGTCAAATTAGCAATAGAAGAGGTAGAGGTCGACTGGGACACAAGTCTAGCTTTCAGTCGCTAGTCAAGATGACAACCAAAATAGTAGGTGACAGTAGTAGGGCAAGCCAACTTTGATAGGCCGTGTAAGTGAGGAAGTGGAGGTTTGTCGAAGAAGCTTACAGTTGTCTCTAAGACGGTGACAGGGATGTGTGGGGAAAGTAAAACTAGTTGTCAGAGACATTAGTCATTAGGCCGAGAGGAAAAGGCCACCTAACAAGAGAGATATAATTGTCATCAGATCCAGTAAGGTCGGGATATAATTGTTCGCTGACAAGAGAGATATGACCGTATAATCCATATGGTGCTACAGAGTGGTCAAAACATAGTCGTTCCAACAAGGAGAGCTATGATGTAGAGGAATCTAGTAGTCAACCATAGATTGACAGAATTCACAGAGGTGTCGTGAATAGTGTAAAGATTATACAAGGGCCATACAAGGGTGGGGAGTTGTATAAGCGTGATTAGTTTGTTCACAGACAAAAGATGTGAATAGTGGAACTGGCAAATACACTATTTCAAAGAATCTAGGGGGATGGGGCCTAAAATTTCTTGACAAAAAACCTTCATAAATCAAAGTCAATACATTCACATAATCAAGATGACTCTTGCAAGTCAGAATGTAGCAATAATTTCACAATGATCCCTTACCCCAAGGTCAATAGGATGTGCTTTTGATGACCAGTCTCCAAGTCAAGGACTTGGAAGCTGTCACGTAAATTGTAAAAGGCAATGTAAGACAAGTATAATAGCTTTAATGCCCAAAGACATACATGATATGCCCAAAATTAAATCAAGTGGACCATCATATCTGATTGACAGGTGGAGACTTGATGGTAGGTGTGATTGCAGTGGATGGGATATGGGTTGTGCACTTACCTTACTTCATAGTCGGAAACAAGAAATGAATAATGACTTAATTAAGACCAATTCAAAGGTAGAGGATTGTAATTCATTATGTGTGCTTTCGTAGGTATTATATATGGGTCCTTGTTGGGCGTGGAATCCCCCCCAAGGCATGTTTTGGGGCTTAAAGCCCAAGTTTTGACCAAGTCCATTGTAAAGACTCCACGATTTGTGGGTGCGGAGTGCGAAGTCATAATAGAGTCACAGGGTTGTCTGCCCTTGTGTTTGTAATGTAATGTCAACTTGAAAGATCTGTCCATGGTCCGCGGACCGTGGGATCGTATAAATAGAGCAAGGCTCTAAGTGTAGAAAACAGAAAATAGGGAATCTAAGCATGATGAGTCTAAGAAAGTGATTGAGTCGAAGTGTAAATCGTGTCTTTGGGTCGTAGAGTAGGAGAAGGCTCTGCAGCTGAGTGCACAGAGGCCTAATAGTCCGCAACTGAGTGCGCAGGGCAAGTCGAGTCTGTAATCGTTGGAAGTATTAATAAAGAGAAGTTTTACCATATTTTTGTGTATCTTTTCCTGTTTTATGCATTATTGGATATGAATTGCAAGTTTACTGTTTATTTGCTGTGCGAACTCATATGAATGTGCTGTATAAATAAATATAACATAAGGCATCCATTTACGCGAAGATAACTAATTGGTGTAAGAAGATAAGTAAGATCTCGGGTGTGACTTAGGGGAATAGTGTAGAGCGCTGCTCTTGCAGCGCGGAAGCCCACAACCTCTGGTTAGGGCTGCGCGAAGGCGAATATATCAGGGCGTGAAGGCCAGGGAAGTGCGCGAAGCAACCTGCGCGTAGGGACTAATAGTTGGATCGAGTCAACCCCTCAGACATCTCAAGGGTGCGGAAACCTGGTTCCAGCGCCCCCCATATTACTTCGGGTGAGACCTTAGTCTGTGCTCCGCGGATTGTTGCCGAAAGGGCCAGTAGTACAGGGATTTGTTTAGCTAATTAATTTCAAACTTGGGTCAGGCCCCAACAAGCCAACAAATGGTTCTGTTGCCAAGACCGGGATTTGCATAGAGATGTCTGAAGTCATATCACTGGAATCCAACTAAAAAAGGAATTGAAGATTGGTTGGATAGGAAGATTCACGAGTTCCCGGTGCAGGAGAATAGGAATCCACGACTATCAAAAGAAGAGTGGTTAGACTGCTACCTATACCCAAAGATCCACAAAATTTTCTTCGCATCTTTCCCTACTGAGCTATACGAGTAGATCGTGAAGCTAGCAGATAGCCAAGGAAGGTACAAGCTCGACAGACCTATTGTGTGGACTCCAGAATTGGTGCGCAAATTGGAAGCATCGGATGATAAGATCACGCGCATTGTTGACCACTGGCTCGATCGAATTATAGGAGGATTCATCACTGAGTTTGCAGTAGATACTTCGGTCAGCTATAGCGAGGCAGAACGACACTTCCTCAAAGGACCGCGAGGTAAGTATGTTAAGTCTTTGAACACTTGGATTAAAATGCTACTGTGTGAAAAATGGATTATGCAAATAAATTGATATTTGGGGCTACGCGAAGTGGGAGAATCTACAGACACAAAGGTAGTACACAACTAGAAACTAGCCCCTTGATTTCACCTCCGCGAGGGGATTAGGAAGAACTCGCGAAGGTCTCACCAAGGATTTCACACATACCACTCCCACCCACGCCATCGCCAGTTTCATCGTATTCACCCCCATCTTCGCCCATACCACCTCCGCCACCACTGCGAGTTAATATGGCAAGTGTGATAAAGTTGCCAGTGTTCAAGGGAGTAGGAAATGAAGATCCGTACCAGTTTTGGTTCGTGATAAAAGCTGTATGGGAAGCGTAAGGAGTCACGAATGACAATATAAAGAAAGCAAGGTTGGTCAGTGCTCTTCAGGATCGCGCATTGACCTGGTACATTAAGCATTCCAAAGACAATCCGAATGCGGGGATCGCAAATATCCAAACTGCATTGAACAAAGAATTTAGTAGGCCGAAGTCAGAGGCGCAGTCGATCATAGGGTTCAAGGAGATCACGATGCTATCAGGTGAGACCCCTTGGGAGTTGGATCAGAGACTGAAGTGCACAATTCGCGTAGCTAACATGACGTTGACGGATGGACAACGCCGTGAATGGTTTGTAGCATCGTTAACACTGCATCTAAGAAACGTGCTGTCACAACAGAGGCTAACAACTCAGTCCGAGGCCTTGGAGATAGTGATGAGACTGCACGAGACCCCGATACAGGATCCCAACCCAGGAGTTCAGCAGATTCACGCACAGTTGAAAAACTTGTGCCTTGAGATGCAGAGTCTGAAACAAGACAGGACAGCTCGCCCAGAAGTGCGCGATGAGGTATGGTGCGTAAAGTGCAAGGGTCAGGGACATGACAAGGACCATTGCCCGGTGTTTGCGAATTACCTCGCGGGAGGAGGACCAATGCCACTGAGACCAAAGGCACAAGCAGGACCTAGTGCAGCGCTTGCGTTGTGATGCGTGATTTGTCAAATAGGAGGAAAGCATGCTACAGACAACCGTCATCTGTTGCAGAAGTACACGCAGAATTCACAACAATTGTTCTGTAATTTCTGTAGATCAGTGGGACATGATGAGTGCACTTGTAGAAGTTATGAGCTGATGATGGATAAGACTCCTACCTACAGAGTTCAGGCCGAAACACGACCCCTTGACCAGAACGCAGGGATGACGCGAACCAGATTTCAAGGACGCAGACGAGGCCGAGGTGGAGGACCTGGAAGAGGTCGTGGACAACTGACATGTTACAATTACGAAGGGCCGACCCATTATGCCCGCGATTGTACGAATCCGACATGTCCATCTTGGTTGTATTGTACATTGCTTGATCATGAGGCGGAGGATTGTCCCACACTAATAGCGAGGCTGCGTGATAAAGGAGCGCTCCAACCTCCCTCGACTCAGAACCTACAAATGATGAGGTCTGAGCCACGCGAGAAAGACCCTAATGTGAATATTGTGCTTCGAAGTGGAATTACGACAGGGGATGACAAAGGCAAGCAACCTGAAGATAGTACTTGGGTTCGCAAGGCTCTGATGAAAGAACTTGAGTTTGATTTGGAGCGCGCTAAGGAAACCTTCATGGAAGCTAGGGAGAGCTTCGCTGATGCCTCCACTTCAGGCAGCAAAGCCAGACCGGAGCTGGAAATGGACCCATCGATGCTCACAACATTCTTGGAAACATGCATGAAGCTGTTGTGCGACAGCAAGGCTGTAAAGGGGCTGCAGGAACTCATAAATAGATGCGCTGGGACCGTGCCAGGAGAACCGCGCGTAGTCTGAAAGCGCGGAAAGCACGCGATGAGGACGGGAAGGGAGATGAGATTGACCGCGCAGATTGGAGAATACGAGATGGACCAAGTGATTCTGGACCTAGGATCAGACGTGAACATTCTGCCGAAGCAGACATGGGAGCGCATGGGAAGGCCTACGCTGCAATGATCTCCTATCTAGCTGCGAATGGTGAACCAACAAAAGGTCCTACTTATGGGAAGATTGTAGGGGCTCACAGTGGATATTGAAGGAGCGAGCGCGCTGGCAGAGTTTGAAGTGATAGAGATTGTTGATGACAACAATCCCTACCCCGCACTGTTAGGAATCGATTAGGCCACTGATATGAATGGGGTGATAAATCTGAAGAAGCACAAGATGATTTTTGAGAAAAAGTCTTTGCGCGTAGTTGTACGTTTGGACCCTGTAGAAGGACCACGCTACACGGAGCCAGTGCGCGACTATGAAAGCGACGACGACTTGGATTGCATCTACAAGATAACCACGCGAGAGCAAGACTAGGTAAAGACAACCGCGGATGGATGAATCTCATGGGAGCACGAAAGCGCTCCTGTACATCGGATTCTGACGAGGAGATAGAACGATGGCAGAACCGGTTACATGAGGTAACCACGCTGAACTGCAACATGATGACGAAATCGTTGCACTGTGTATCAACAGAGGTAAGGGATTTGCTTATGTACGATGGGTTAAGCGAGGTAGACGACTTCCTAAACAGATTCGAAAGGGAGGTGCCAGAACGACAACTCTTCGAGGCTTTGAAATGGGTATTGCGTGCTACACCCGCGAGGTGGTGGGGTACGCACCAAGGAAGCTTTGAGGGTTGGCGCCAATGCAGGAGGATGATGCGCACAAGGTTTGGGAAGCCTCCGATGTGATTAACAGACAAGATTGCTGGACGGAACGATCCGCGCGCCCACCTGTCCAGATGGATATAGACATATGTTATGAAACCTGCGCGGATGCACACAACCTTCGCGTTAGGAGACACGGTCAGTAAGCAGGTGCGGGCAAGGCAATGGCGTGAACAACCGCTCTGGTTGGAACCACGGAGTATGGAAAGACCAAGTGCGCAGAAGGTTATCCACGCAGAAGCCTTTAGTGAAGTATGCAAAGCACTGAACAAGGTACACAATGCGCAACGAACTGATTGGGACTTGCGCGTACCAACAACTCTATGGGCTTATAGAACCATGTGCAAGAAATTGACGGAGCAGGCGCCTCCGAGGCTGGAGTATGGAGCGAACGCTGTAATCCCCATAGAGTATAAAATGCCTAGTCCATGCATATCAACACTGGTAGATACGACGACTCGCGGAACCTTGGAAGAAGGGGTTGCGCAGCTGAACGAAGCAGAACACTTGGGACCTGACGAAGAAATCCGATAGGGTGACCTTAGGCTCCAAGAACTTATGAAAGAAAGGGTGCGATTAAGGGAGAAAAGCGCTCTGGTAGAAGCGGAAGTCAAGAAGCTTGAGGACAAGATAAAGACAGATTTTCTCGATAAGAAGACCAGGGCGATAAAACAGGGGGCGCACGATTACCTTGACGAATTTGGAGACTACCACCAAGAGTTTATCAGCCTGATGCCTTGGATTGGACCGCATATTACTAAACGGATCAACCATGGTGGCACATTGTAGATGATAAAATGCGCGACGCAGCCAGTAACAATAAAAGGTGTGGGTATTTTCCAGGAAAAGTGATGGATGACCGGATGAAACCCTATACAGGTGGCACGACCACTTGACTAGCGGGGGAAGTATAGTCTTAGCACTCCAGGTAGTTGAAAGGAGGCGCTGGACTATAAATTACTCTGCCTGGGAGCTGCGCGATGTTGGAGTTGCGCGCATGAGCGAAGTGGCACAAGGTCCGTGACTGCACAAGTGGGGCTGCGCTGCCGCGCGGGTTGGCTGGAAAGTGACCGTTGGAGTCACTATTCACGATGTGATGCTTGATTTGAGACCAAATGGAGCGGGCGGCAGACATTTAAGATGCGCTTTATGGGAAAGATTTGGGAAAATCTGCCGCCAAGGGAGCATTAATGAACTGGATTTGGGGGGAACGGTCGAATTCAAATTCAAAAGACGTTATAAATTACAGAGGGCTACCCTGTGAACAAAACTTGGTCATTTGCAAATTGAGCTATTGTATGCCCCGTGTATTCTGAGCCGAGATCTGTTTGCCCTGTGCCGAGCTTTGATTGAGCCCCTGATTGAGCGATTGATAGATTTTTCGACTAGCAAGATGGCAACATCTGAGGAAGATAGGGAAATTGCAGAGATGACCGCCGGAGAGGCCGCGCAGGCCCTGAATGTGGAAGATGCCCCCGAAGGCGCCAAGATTGTGGCAGAAATCCCTAAATCACAGCGTACGGCGAGGCCGAAGAAGGACAAACAATGGATGATTCCGGTGCGTGTGTCCCCGCGAAACCTGTTGCGCACCAAATTAACGATGGTAGAGAAAGGGAAAGCAGTTAAATTAGAAATCGATGAGGAGGAGGAAGACTTGGAGGATCTCATAATTGAAGAAGACGAGGACGAGGGCATGGAAGTAGAAACTGAGGCTGCGCACCCTCCAACCAAGCTGCCTGCGTATATTCCTCGGTGGAAGGGGAAGGCAAAAGTACCCAAGGACCTCGACGAGAGCAAGAGCTCTCTCCAGACTTCGCTCCTCCTGGACGACATACCTTTGAGGGCACGCACCTGGGGAGCGTGCCAAATTTGAAGTTTGAAGATTGGGATCTCGCTAACGACGACAAGTTCCCTCATCTAGAGACCACGCAGCTCATGAAGCCCAAGTAGAACACTGCGACGGGGGTTATCGAATTGGAGCTGTGAAAGTGGTTGTGCGGATTGGAAAAGGCAAGGTTATTAAACTTGCTCTGGGTGCCGCATTTCTACCGTGCCCCAGTAACAATAGTCGTCATCAGGCAGTTGCTCTGCCTGGTGCATGGTGGGTGTTTGTGGCTGGAGGAGCCCATCCCCATCGCGGACCACTTAATCCATCGCATTACCTGGCTTCCGTGCAAAGGAGAGGACCCTGTAGACATCTCGGAGGGGAAGAGCAGCGATTTGGCCATCGCGAAGGCCATGAAGAAGAAATACAAGCTGGAGAAGAAGAAATGGGGTTACACGATCTCCAATATCAACAACAAAGCAGTCAGGGTGGCGACTCAGATACTGGCGAGTAAAGTTATGCGCAAGTGCTGCGCGGACAAGGTACCCGCGCCGGTGGTGGCACTTGCTAAACAGTGCGCAGAGGGGGTCCAATTTAACCGGTTTGAGTTCTTATGTAAAGAGTTCCTGGAAAATTGCCGCAAGGCCCAGGAACAAGGAAAAACGTTCCACTATGCATGGCTTTTGCTATCCATAGTGCTGGTGGCAGGGGAACTGCCAGAGGACAACCAGTTCCCCACAATTGACAGGGATCTGCCGGAGGCCGCAAAGTACGCTTCGCTGTGGGCCACGAAAGACGCGAATCGGATCCACGACAGCAAGATATTCTGGGTGTTCATGGAGATGAACATCAGAATGGGGATTAATCGCAAACCGCGGTTAACACCCCACTGTCTACAACACCCTGCCGAGTTTTGCAGAATTTAAAGCAGACTTCCACAACATATATCTCAGAGCACGCAAGGACCTGACCAAGAAATGGAGCGAGTTACCCTTCATAGCCACAGATGATGTAATTTTCGATGTACTCGAGACATGGACTCCGACAGCCCCATACATCGCGGCAGTGGAGAAGTCTGCTACGCAGAAGAAGAATGAGGAGGCCAAACTGCGCATGGCGCAATTGGCAGAAAAGAGAAAGCAAGAAGCAACGACAGCAAAAGCGCAGGAGGCGCGGGACGTTGCACAGACAACAACAGAACAGAAAAAGGCCGCAGCAGCAGCAACACAGGAGGCAACTGCAAAGGCGCGTGAGGGCCAGAAGTCACCTTCGCATGGGCAGTAGAAAGAGATGGAAATAGAAGAAGAAGAGGGCGATGCGGACCCACAAATAGTGTCCACACTATTAAAATGCTAGCGCCCGAGCGAGCGGATGGGGCCATGCAAGAAGGTGAAAGCATCCAAGCTGTCGATTGACCCGATCACCCTTACTGAGGGTGATCTGCACGACATAGGCCAAACAGTGCGCGACGTCACCACAGAGGCCCTCCAAAATTTCGCTGAGGAGAATCAAATTGTGTTGTGGGCTCTCAGAGCACAGATTCAGGAGTTGCAGGTGCACACTCCTCAGGCTGGTACCTTTTCGAATAGCCTCGTAGTAGGGACAGCTGCAGCCGAGCAAATGTTACGCGCTCGGACAACCAACACCATAGTGCTGTCAGATGGGGCACTGATTACGACAAATGAGGCCGACAAGCCTACAGTTTGTGCACTCAAAGGGATAGGGATCAACATGGTTGTGCTCTCGTAGGAGACGTTATATGTTCGGCAGTATGGGATTACTGCAGAACTGTGGGCTAGGGAGAGCCGCGCACTGCAAGTGTTGAGTGAGCAAAAGATCAACATGGAGCAGTTGAGTTTGCAGCGCGATGAAGTGGTTTCGCAGAATAGGCAAATGGTACAGGTACTGGAAGAACCCTGTCAGATGGTCCCCGAGCTAGCCATCCCAGCAGATGCACCAGCAGAGGCGCGTATCCACAGATTAGCAGTAGGGGTGCGGGAGGTGCGAGAAGAAATGACCAAGGTTCAGCTCGAGCTGAACCATCAGATAACAGAACTGCGGTTAAAGGTGCAACTGTCCACCCTTCCAAAGGTAAGAGAACAACACACCAGCGCTATTACATCAGGGATGGAAGAAATCAGCAGTGCAGTAAGGGACTGCACCAGAATGTTGGAAGAGTCCTTCGAGGTCCTCACCAATCTGCAGGAGGACCCTAACATCGAGCACTTGGAGACAGAGGTGCGTGAGCTCTAGCAACAGTACAACATCGTCAAAGGGACCGTGCAGATGATGGCCCTTACTCAGAGGCTCACACGAATGCAACAAGCCAGAGTGCTGAAAGAGCAAGTAGATGCAGCACGGCACAGAGAAGCAGTCTTGAAGGCGCGCGTTCAACCTTGAATTGACGAGGCCTTCATCATCACAGCAATAATTGAAGGTAAGCTCATGCAAATATAGGGGATGTAGGAACAGATGTAGGGAAGTAGTTCCGACATTGCGGTCTCGGAACAACGGGTACAGGAGATTCAATAGGCAATTTCTAGTGCGCTGCCGACCTTGCAGCGGTTCGAGGAGAGTGGGAGGGACTTCGCGCAAAGATCTCCGCACCGACAGAGTGACTCGAGAGCGAGTCACGATGTTTGTGTTGGGGGCTTGTTGGGCATGGAATCCCCCTAAGGCACGTTTTGGGGCTTAAAGCCCAAGTTTTGACCAAGTCCATTGTAAAGACTCGGCGATTTGTGGGCGCGGAGTGCGAAGTCATGATAGAGTCACAGGGTTGTCCGCCCTTGTGTTTGTAATGTATTGTCAGCTTAAAAGATCTACCCATGGTTTGCGGACCATGGGATTGTATAAATAGAGCGAGGTTCTAAGTGTAGAAAACAAAAAATAAGGAATCTAAGCATGATGAGTCTAAGGAAGTGACTAAGTCGAAGTGTAAATCGTGTCTTTGGGTCGTAGAGTAAGAGAAGGCTCTGCAGCTGAGTGCGCAGAGGCCTAGCAGTCTGCAGGTGAGTGCGGACCCTTGTAGCTGAGTGTGCAGGGCAGGTCGAGTTTGTAACCGTTGGAAGTATTAATAAAGAGAAGTTTTACCATATTTCTGTGTATCTTTTCCTGTTTCATGTATTATTGGGTATGAATTGCAACTTTACTGTTTATTTGTTGCGCGAACTCATATGAATGTGCTGTATAAATAAATATAAGGCATCCCATTTATGTGAAGATAACTAACTGGTGTAAGAAGATAAGTAAGATCACGGGTGTGACTTAGGGGAATAGTGCAGAGTGCTGCTCCAGTAGTGCGGAAGCCCCACAACCTTTGGTTAGGGCTGTCCGAAGGCGAATATATCAGGGCACGAAGGCCAGGGAAGTGTGCGAAGCAACTTGCGCGTAGGGACTAACAGTTGGACCGATTCAACCCCTTAGACATCTCAAGGGTGCAGAAACCTGGTTCCAGCACCCCTCCATACTACTTCAGGTGAGACCTCAGTCCGCGCTCCGCTGACTATTGCCGAAAGGGCCAGTGGTACAAGGATTTGTTTGGCTAATTAATTTCGAACCTGGGTCAGGCCCCAACAAGCCACAGTCCTGACAACCAACCATTTTAATTTCAATTTATGTAGAGTGTCACGGTGTTATGTTATGATACTTCAACATCCATATCCTTTTTTCCTGTGTTTTTCCCTCTGAAAATATCGAAAACTTTGTCATTTTGTAACTCTTATTTGAATTTTTTTGTTCATGTCAGACTAAAGACTAAAGAAGGCTATCTATTGTTTCTCTTTACTTGTTTTCTTTTTGATAGTTTTGTTGTGTTTTTACTATTGTTGGTTCCTATTTGGTGTAAAATCCAAACATGCTTTGGTATGGAAGCCTATGTTGCAACAATATATATGTATGGTCACTTATGTGTTTTTGTTTAAATTTGAGCCATCATACATTATTAATCATTTGTTTAATTGTTGAATGCGATGCAATGTGGGTAAAGGAATGTGGAGAATTCATGATGAAACTATTGAATTGTAGTAGCTTGCAAAGCCAAAGGTTGAAGTTAGTTTTCTTTTGATGCAAAATCAATGTATGATCTGCTATGTAATATTTCTTATTGCAAATACTCTAGATCTCCTCTCTCCTTAATTGTTTAGTGTTTGAATTCGATTTATTTTCTGCTAAATAAGATTAATTATGAGATTTTCGATCTCCATTAAGATTTCCCATAAGATATTTCGATCTCTGTATCATATTTCTCACGATATTTGATATATGTGTAATATTTCTTAGGATATTTTCAAGTCTCTATCTAATACTTATTTATGTTTTGATGTGCAAGGTGCCCTTGGTTGGCCATGGATGCTTTTTGTAGCTATAGTGCAAAGTCTTTTTCTTATTTTTCTTTTTGTGCTAGATAACCGGATTCGTCCTAAAGGCCCCTCGAATCTCAAATCTAGCGTGTCCGACGCGATTCTGCCCTAATTCGTGTCCAAATCCAATGACACGTCGAATCCGACTATGTGTCACGATTTTGGCAGCATGTCCTATTTTCCAGGACTCGTTAGGCGGCAAAAGTGACCTGCACGGGTATGAAAAGGCCACATTTGGTCATTACAGCCACGCATATTTTCATTTGGCAAGCGTTTTGGCAGCTTAATGATCAAGTCTAGGCCCTAGTATTGATATACTATTCATGGTAATGTTAAATTCTTAAGTAAAAGTGACATTCTCCTTAATCTTCATTTTCATCCTTTTACTTAAATTTTTAACATTACCATGAAATGACTCAGGATGTTTGAGAGTGGTTTCGGCCTCATTGGATTTCATATGGAGAAAGTAGAATTTTAGATTTCATTCAAAATCCAGCAGAGTTATCAGTTTTTCAGGATTTCAGGATTGG
>APFE031557729.1:26743-45492 GCA_000404065.3 Pinus taeda
TTGGTTGTCGAACTCCTGTATCATGACCCTCCTAAAAATGTACGCATCACTCAAACAAAATCTTGACATGTTATGCTTGTTCTATCTTATGTTAATGCTTAAAGGGTGATATTAATGACAAAGATCCCTATACAGATACAGAGGTAATGACAAAGATACCTCTGGATATTAATGCTTAGAGGGTGATATTAATGACAAGGATCATGATTTTCCAACAAGACTAAAAAATTAGACATTTCTCGTGGTTGCAAGAGGGCCAAGCATAACAAATAGATAATAGATTGACATGTATTTGAATTTTGTATGTACTATGCATGCTAATAGCTATAGATGAAGATCTATATTTGAAATCAATAAATTTGTATCATTAATTAAAATTTGTGTAAGAAATATCTAATTTAATAATATTATATATATATATATATATATATTTTTAAATAAATAATATTAACGAATCCCACACATCCTGTTCCGGGGGGTCAACGTGTCCGAATCGGACACCACGAATCTGGAATCCTACGTGTTCCGAATCCCCGTGTCAGGGGACTTAGTTTTTATGTCTTTTTTTTTTGTTATTTTTGTTTATATTTTGTTTTCTTTCTATTTTTGTTGTTTTTTTTTTCCATGTGGTTGTTATATTTTTGTATTTGTAAGCATGGCCATGCTAATTTGTGGTTTGACATTTTTTATTGTGTGTTTTTTAATCTATTTTTTTTGTTCACATTTTCTTTTGGATTGAATAGTGTGGTTTTAGAGATGAGGTAATGGGCAAAGGCAAAGGAGGTATGTATGGGGGGATTTGCTTGTTTATGTATAGAGGTGAACAAAGTATGTAATGGGAACTTACTTGTTTGTTACTACATAATTATATGGTTTTATTTCCATTTCTATTTAACTCATATGTTGCTTCATCATTGTATCACGTGTATTTGTTGAAATGTAGATGCAATCAATGTTTTAAAACTCCGACTCCGACTCCGACTCTGACTCCGACTCGGTATCGACTCAGCCAGCTCGATTTCAATGACCCGGTCGTTGTAAAAAATACATTAATTTTTTATTTTTATTTTTTATAAAAACACATAATTTTAAAGATTTTCATTCATGTTTCCAAACACACAACATTAGAATATAGATAGATAGAAGACAATATTGATCAAAGTAGGCTCATGAATATATCCATTATATCAAAATGGCACCCAGTGCATTGTCCAATACATACACGATGTTGATATAGAGATCAAAACAAAAACACATAACCAAGGAGGCTATAAATGGCCTCTAAAACAAAAGTCTGTGACCAATACTACTGGCAACTGCTAGAGTTGCCAACATCATCTGGCTCAGTGTTACTTGAGAGCGGGAGCGAAAGTGGGGAGCGAGAGCGAAAATGGGAGTGGGAGCGACATTTTCAGAAGCTCTTGGTTTGGGAGTGAATCCCGGAGGAGTTCGACAACCAATGTCAATAACATCAAGGTACATAGAGGGATTGGTGCTCTTGACTAAATACGAGTTCCATACCCTAATACATGACAAAATTCAATGGAAACATTGCAATCCTCCAATCCTGAAATCTTGAAAAACTGATAAGTCTGCTGGATTTTGAATGAAATCTAAAATTCTACTTTCTCCATATGAAAATCTGCAATGAAGGTTACGGAACCACTCTCAACACTCTGAGTCATTTTCATGGTAATGTTAAAAAATTTAAGTAAAAAGATGAAAATGAAGATTAAGGAGAATGTCACTTTTACTTTAAGAATTTAACATTACCATGAAGTTTGAATAGCATATCAATACTAGGAGAGGGGAATGGACCCCAAATAGCACTTAATCAATTTAGAAAACACCTTGGAGTCCCCAACAATCAGCTAAATGTTAAAAAGTTAAAAAAATTAGAAAAATCCCTGTTTTTTGGGGCGACTGGCCGGATTTAATGACTCAGCCTAGTAGATGTAGAAACGGCCGAGTTGCCGAGTCAGCCATGACTTGGCCTCATGAGCCGTTTCCTCCACCGAGTCATATTTCTAGGCAATGAAACGGATCAACTCGGCCGTTTCCGTTTCGAATCGGCCGAATTTTAAAACTATGGATGCAATACAAATTAAGGAAGGTGAAGGAACACTCATGAAATTAACTATTAAAAACTCTTTGCATGAGAGAGATGTGAGTCACCATAGCAAAGGTAGAAGCAAATATAGAGGGTGAGTTTTATTTCTATTTAACTCATATGTTGCTTCATCATTGTATCACGTGTATTTGTTGAAATGTAGATGCAATACCAATTAAGAAAGGTGAAGGAACACTCATGAAGTTAACTATTAAAAACTCTTTGTGTGAGAGAGATGTGAGTCACCATATCACAGGTTTGCAAATATAGAGGGTGAGTTTTATTTTGTTGCAAAACTCATGTTGAAATTAGATGCATATTATATTATTTGATATTTTTATTTATATAAGTGTTATGCAAATGTGGGTAAAAGAAGATGGTGGAGTACCAAGGAAACTATGATTTTTTTTGTATGAGACATTTGCAAATGTGCTTGAGAAAGAAGGCAACAAGTGTGTTCTTTTTTAGTTCGACATAGATATCTTCTCGTTTCAATACAATGGTTCTTCTCCCCCCTTCCTTGTTGAAGAATTGTGATTTTTGGTCATTACATAAGATTTACTTTTGCATACTATTACTCATAAGACATTTTTTTGTTTGTTTATGATTTCTCATAATATATCTAAGTGTCTGTTTGGTACATCGTGTAAGAACATAAGGCAGGTCCTGACAACCCATGATTACACAAGCATAGTGAGTGAAGGTGAAGATTGACGGCAAGAGCTAACCAGCCTGCCATAGGGCATTAAATGCCCGTATGGAGGATGACTCTACTATGTATGTCAAAATGGGTCATGGGCACATACATGTGTTATGCATCGTAACTCCGGTCAGTTTCCGGCGTCGCGGGACCCATCACGCCCGAGCGTTCACCGGGACCCATTCCCTCGCGCCAATTAACCAATTTTAATTTTCAAAAATAGCTCCCGCTCCCGAGACTGCTCTGTTCTGACCCTCTGCAACCCGACGGACCGCCCGCGAGACTGCTCTGTTCTGACCCTCTGCAACTCGACGGACCTCGCAGCAATCTCGGGCGCTTTCACCCACCTCGCAGGCAATCCGGGCGTGAGGTAAATAACACAGGATTCAAACTCTCGTTTCTGATTCAAACTCGTGTACAGATACGCAAACCTTTGACAGAACAGAGGATTCTTCTTTCCCAATTGCATTGCCATCACCCAATAATTGATCACGCGTGCATTCACATCTCTTTACGATTCATTCTTCTGTCGTCGGAAGACAAAGTGCTCCAGTGGGTTGAGTAAATTACTGAAAATAAACCTTATCTATTGAAAATTTGTACATTTACAACTAAAGACAAGCAATAGGTATTTTGGTTAAGATTTCAATAAGGTTTTTCAACCAATTTATGCTTGTGTGAGTTTCCTATAGGCCAGAGACGACAAAGATCGTTGTTTTGCTTTTTATTTCGCCAAAACACTTCGGATAAATGTTTTCTTCACCGTATGCATTAAAAACAGTTTATATGATGCTCCAAGTTCCCGATTCTGGATAGAATGATTTTATGAAAAAATGTAAGTGAATTCACCAAAACCCTATAACCTAATGATCCCTCTCACCAAATCATGGGGTCTATTCCATGTTTCCTGTTCCCTATATGTTTCCAGTGCTGAAATATACAAGAAATGTTCCAGAAACATATCTAAAGCGTATCCTCTCCAATCTGGGGAAACTTCTAAGAGAGTTTCTGGATCATATGGAGAAACCTGCCTTTGATACCCATCTGAGGCAAATTTCAACATATTTGTTTTCTCTTTTTCTCTCCCGAGATATATATCATTTCTGCGTTTCCTCAAACTTTGAAATATGATGTTGGGGAAATTTTTGACATTTCTTGACATTTGGTGATATAACAATAAACAGGTCCTGCAAATTTTAAATGTTCACAGGCATAATCATATTTAAGGTGCGAGTCTTAATAAAATAGGGAAATTTGAATCTCAACCTTGCTATAAAAACCAGCCTGATAAGAGTTCGCATAAAACCTTTGCACCCTGGAATTTTTTTACTTAAACTGGATTGAAGCTCCCACCTAGTACACAAACAAAAATAAAGGGCAGTGAGTTGAAGCTGCCACAGCGTATAAGCAATAGCACTGAAAATGAATAAAAATTAAGGCACAACCTTCTATTAGTGCCCTACCCAAGTGACCATCCTTGCCTGAGTCTAGCCGCGTGGAAAGTTTTTTGAAGCCTCTATCCACCAATTTGTGCACCCTGTTACAACTCGCCAATATAGGTCTAAATCTGCATTTACTCAACCCACTGGGCTTCTTGCATCAATTCAGACAGGTTTGTATGTTATGTTCTACAGAAAATCACATGAGAAAATGCAACCCAAAGACCCTTTTGTATTCTTGTAAATTTCTAGTAACTAAAGTTGGACAATATATATTTCTTCAGTTAAGCAAAACAACAAATGAAGAAAATAAGTCCTTTTGGTCTATATCCTAGGTGCAGACATATATGTATATATGCATTTAACATGCTCTGTACATACCAATGACATGAATGTATGTATGCATTTAACTTATTATATGCACAGTAAAGATATGTATGTATATATGCCTTTAACTAGTTCTATGCACATTAAATCAGTAAAAAATCAAAATACCACTTTATGACCTTTCAGAAGAATGCAGACAGAACCTAAATTCATTTCTTCATCAGATAAAAAGACAAAGCAAAATCTAATTGATGCTTCCAAAATGATCAAACATTTTGGCAATAATTTTCTCTTTTTTAGAAGCTTTCTGGAGAAATTCACCAGTTCCTTCGTTCACAAAACAGAGTCATACTGAAACTAGGAACATGATGAATTGGAACATTCCTACTCTCTACTGGGGCTACTAATACGTTAGTGTCCTCCTCGGGAAGGAAAGCCAGCCTTCAAGGTAAGGACTAGCGAAAAGCAAATGCATGGAAAAAAATTTATGATCTTCTCAATTGAGTTATGCTTTCCAGACCTTGGCAAACTTCTTTCCTTTCAGTGTTGAAATCCATCTGATCACACCTTCTATAATCTGTTTAGAAATATGGGTACGAGGATTAGAGGGGAGAAATGAAAATATACCTGGAAGCTGCCATGGATCATATTTGTAGAGATCATCTATTATAGGAACAGGGATCATCTGAACAGGGATCATCTGAACAGGGATTTTCTTTGCAACAGATATTGCATGTTATTATGTTTCTTTCAGCAATGTATTGAATATACCAAGATGAAGCATTTGAAAGTCTATAATACTGTTTTGTGCATGGGTAGGAAATATTGAAGGGTCTTGAGTGTAAATTTACACAGTACAAAAAATTGCATTTCAAGTGGTGTTCAATATTTATAGCATGAATTGTTGCTCATATGTTTAGTCAATATTCGTGTTCCCTCATTTCTATAGGGATTTGAAGAATGAAGAAGTGGGACTTGATCAATGAGTTGGAGGTTGAGGACCCAGAAGGAATGATAGAGTTTTCAGCGGAAGATTTGACATGGATAGAAGTAGCAGGAGACCAAGTCGCGATTATTCCATATTGTCGACTTGAGGATTTTATAAGTGGAGAGCAAATGAGGGAAAGTGCACCTACTCGATTTGTTGCTAAAACTCGACGAATTAAAGATGTGAAGGATATCAAGAGGACAAATTCTTCAACATATCTAGAATATGTTGTGTGAGTCTCTCTCTCTCTCTCTCTCTCTCTATCTATCTATCTATCTATATATATATAATTTTGATTTTAAGTTCATTATGTCGAACATGCATAAATATTTTATTTAATTTTTGGTAAATTCTTGATCACAGATATTGGTGTGCCTATGGTCCAAATCATGTACAATCCAGCAATGTAGCTGAACCTGGATCTACAACTAAAAAACGTCTTCCACGTCACAGCATCAAAGTTGGTTGTCAGTGTCACTTTATTATACGACGACTTGCTCTTAGACCAAATGATGTTGTTCTAATATATAAAGCATGCAGACATATTGATGACAAAAATGTGGTTTGTCATGGAAATGAGGCAAATGGCATGTCGCAGAAATTCAATTTTGCGCCGCATTTAACAGAGCATATACGAACTATTGTTGAAGATTTGGTTCGTGATGGTTTTAATGCTACGATGATCTGGGAAAAATTTATCTTTGATTTAAGGTATGGATCTAGTGAGTTGTTCACAGGGGCACCTCGAGATTCTTTCATGACAAGAAAAGATGTGTCAAACATGTACAATAATATCAAGAGGCTGGAGTATGTGAAGCATGAAAGTGATCCAATGAGTGTGGATTGTTGGGTTAGTGAGTGCCCAGAGAGCTTTTTCTTCTACCAACAACAAGATGTTGTTAAAAACATCCCTTTCATTATAGGCATACAAACTAAGTGGATGCTTTCAATGATGGTGAAATACTCACACAACAACATGTTATCAATGGACTCCACTTTTAGCACTAACAAATATGGGGTAAACATATTTACCAAAACTTCATTTATTCAACTTTATTTCAATGTCGTCCTCTTATATGCTTATAATCTTGTTTTCTTATTGTAATGCAGTATCAACTGTACACCATAATGGCTTTTGATGATCATCACAATGGGATTCCAGTGGCATGGGTCATATCATCACGAAATGGTACTCTTGATATTTGTAAATGGATGTCACAATTATTTGCAAATGGGAAAAAGGAAAACCCAGATTGGCATGTCCGAGCTGTGATCACAGATGATGCAGCAGCAGAAATCGAGGCATTAAGGTGAACCGGTTTTTTCTTTTTAGAAGATATAAAAAGCAATAATCTTCAAGGATATTCTCTTATAATGTTATATTATTTCAGGACATGCACAAATTGTACACTATTATTGTGTGTATGGCATGTCCGTAGAGCGTGGTTGAAAAATGTCGGAACTAAAGTCAGGGGAAAGGAAAATAAAGTCCGTATATTCCGTGCTCTAGGATTAATCATGCATTCGTGTAAAGATGATGCATCTGTGCAACATGAAATTCAAAGTTTCTTTGATGAATTCAAAGAAGAAACTGTGTTTTTGGATTATTTTGCAACCAACTGGTTAAACAACAACAAATTATGTAAGTTTCTTAAAGTTGCATTTTATCAGTTTATTTTGTAATTGACCATTTTCTATTGTTTCTTCACATTTAATATATGTTTTTATTCCAGATATGTGGGCAAAAGCATATAGGGACTTCCCACATTCCAACCAGGATACTAATAATGCTATCGAATCTTATCACCGGTATCTAAAGCAAAGGTACCTTTGTGAGAAGAACAATGCGTCCCATAGAAGGGTGGATTGGCTGTTGCACCTGTTATTAAAAAAGGTTGAGTTGTATTACATTCACATGCAACGTCTAAAAAAAGCTGGTTTTGTCCGAGCTTCAAAAACTGAGCAACAAATAAATTTAAGTAAGTGCAAAGCAAAGAATATCCCAGATGAAGATTGTATGGCTGATGGAAACAAGGAAAGTGAGTATTTGGTTCGTAGCCAAACTATGGCAACTCGTGATACATGGTATCATGTCATCTATAAAGGGCTGAACCTAAACTTTTGTAATTGCAAATGGGCCCTAAATGGCAATATTTGTAAGCATATTTTGAAAGTTGAGATGGTAGTGACTAGCAATGTTTCGGGGGGCAATGAATTGCCTAATGTCTCTAGGTCTATTACAGAAAGACCTGGATATTTACTTGATTTAAATGAATCGTTTGTAATGACCCCAGAAATTGAATTGAACCTTCCAGCTTCTCCTTCCACTGATTCAACCATTGTAAGGCCAGATAGCGCCCTAACAATCGATGAGGAAATTAAACTTGTGATGTCATCAACTCATAAGAGATTGAGGGGTTTATTACAAATAACACCCACGACTTTGGAGCAGGCATATGCACTAAATCAATTGGTAAAAAATGTAAGCCAAGAGTACAATAATAAGAAATTTGATGTTGTAACTCCATCCAAGGTCACTACCAAGAGGCGACATAGTTTCTTGAGCCCAACCAAAAAAAGGGGGCAAAGTGTTCCTACGTTGAAATCAAGAAAAGATGGACCACAGTTTCTAAAGGTTGGACGGTGTCGTGGAAGGAAAAGAAGCATGAACGAACAATTGGAGATTTCTTCTACAAAAGAAATCAATCTGGACCACACATCTAGAAGGGTACAAGGTTATATTTTACAAAATACTGGTATGGAAATATCAATTGATGTATCATTTTATGTGAAATTCAAAATATCATTATCTTCATCGCCTTCAATGCAATTGCATAACAATGTGTTTTTTTTTGTTACAGCTGAAGATTCCACATCTCAAAATACTTCAAGTTGTCAAGTTCGTTTATTTCATGAGAATAATGTGGATCCAAATATGGGGGGTTCATTGATTCCTTTTCCATTTGATTCATCACGTCCACCTCTCCCGTTTGATCATCGAACCCCCTGGTTGTTTCCACCAATTGCACCAAATTCATTCATTGGGCAGTCTACCTCAACCCATAACATTTCGGTTCCACACCCTAGGGTGATGCCCCCTATTGTACAACCAGTCGGATTGTATCGCCACTTGCACTCTATACAGGAAATAACGGGTGAAGAGAACAATCAAAGTGCCAGCAATCAACGGCGAGATGACAAATATTCGAGCTGATGAGTATTCATGGATATAATATGGGCATAACCCTATAAAGGGCTCTCCTAATCCAAGAACATGTTGTGTGCATGATGGGTTGAAAATGTTTCTGGATATGTACAACATTATCTAATTTCAATTTTGTACGGTTATTGTATTGAGCTATTGAAATCTTTTTGTTGAACTCAAAGCATATAAAATCTCAGTGTAAATGTTGGCTGAACTCTAACAAACTCCAGGAAAAGGTTATTTGCCTTTTTGCTACTATAAGCTTGATACATCCTTTTTGGATAACAGTATAATGTATTGTACATAAAGGCAGAATTGGAACTCTTAGATATCAGGCTGTCTCATTATTGTAGATGTTATTTTGGCATGTTGCTGTCTCTTGCCCACTAGACAATCCTCTGGGTTAATATGCTTATGGTTGCTTGCATTTGTGGGGTTTCAACAACGCTTATCTGTTTTTCCATAGCCCAATCAAATTCCCTGAGTGCATTAAACCAACAAGAGAGTTTGTTCCATTTCTCAGGGTGCCTATTTGCAGCTAATTTCTAGAGCTAGTCTGTGTAAACAAAAAGGCAAATGGGGAAATTCCATTTTCAAATTGTACTTATAATAAGGCTCATTAAATAAGCTTCTTGCTATTGTCAAAGAGGTCAGCTTCAAATGGAGTTAAATTGCCAAATAATTACTCCAGCCTTTTGATCAATGCATTAGTGAGGACAAGCATGGTTCCCTAGAATGCTGAAGACAAAAAATCCAGCATGAGATTCAATTCAGCCATGAAGACTGTTGTAGCTTCATTATGGTCTGTCGTAATGTAAACTGTAAATGAAGCTACAATAGTTTTCATGGCTGAATTGAATCTCATGCTGGATTTTTTGTCTTCAGCATTCTAGGGAACCATGCTTGTCCTCACTAATGCATTGATCAAAAGGCTGGAGTAATTATTTGGCAATTTAACTCCATTTGAAGCTGACCTCTTTGACAATAGCAAGAAGCTTATTTAATGAGCCTTATTATAAGTACAATTTGAAAATGGAATTCCCCATTTGCCTTTTTGTTTACACAGACTAGCTCTAGAAATTAGTTGCAAATAGGCAACTTGAGAAATGGAACAAACTCTCTTGTTGGTTTAATGCACTCAGGGAATTTGATTGGGCTATGGAAAAACAGATAAGCGTTGTTGAAACCCCACAAATGCAAGCAACCATAAGCATATTAACCTAGAGGATTGTCTAGTGGGCAAGAGACAACAACATGCGAAAATAACATCTACAATAATGAGACAGCCTGATATCTAAGAGTTCCAATTCTGCCTTTATGTACAATACAATATACTGTTATCCAAAAAGGATGTATCAAGCTTATAGTAGCAAAAAGGCAAACAACCTTTTCCTGGAGTTTGTTAGAGTTCAACCAACATTTACACTGAGATTTTATATGCTTTGAGTTCAACAAAAAGATTTCAATAGCTCAATACAATAACCGTACAAAATTGAAATTAGATAATGTTGTACATATCCAGAAACATTTTCAACCCATCATGCACACATGTTCTTGGATTAGGAGAGCCCTTTATAGGGTTATGCCCATATTATATCCATGAATACTCATCAGCTCGAATATTTGTCATCTCGCCGTTGATTGCTGGCACTTTGATTGTTCTCTTCACTCGTTATTTCTTGTATAGAGTGCAAGCGGCGATACAATCCGATTGGTTGTACAATAAGGGGCATCACCCTAGGGTGTGGAACCGAAATGTTATGGGTTGAGGTAGGCTGCCCAATGAATGAATTTGGTGCAATTGGTGGAAACAACCAGGGGGTTCGATGATCAAACGGGAGAGGTGGACGTGATGAATCAAATGGAAAAGGAATCAATGAACCCCCCATATTTGGATCCACATTATTCTCATGAAATAAACGAACTTGACAACTTGAAGTATTTTGAGATGTGGAATCTTCAGCTGTAACAAAAAAAAAAAAACACATTGTTATGCAATTGCATTGAAGGCGATGAAGATAATGATATTTTGAATTTCACATAAAATGATACATCAATTGATATTTTCATACCAGTATTTTGTAAAATAGAACCTTGTACCCTTCTAGATGTGTGGTCCAGATTGATTTCTTTTGTAGAAGAAATCTCCAATTGTTCATTCATGCTTCTTTTCCTTCCACAACACCATCCAACCTTTAGAAACTGTGGTCCATCTTTTCTTGATTTCAACGCAGGAACACTTTGCCCCCTTTTTTTTGTTGGGCTCAAGAAACTATGTCGCCTCTTGGTAGTGACCTTGGATGGAGTTACAACATCAAATTTCTTATTATTGTACTCTTGGCTTACATTTTTTACCAATTGATTTAGTGCATATGCCTGCTCCAAAGTTGTGGGTGTTATTTGTAATAAACCCCTCAATCTCTTATGAGTTGATGACATCACAAGTTTAATTTCCTCATCGATTGTTAGGGCGCTATCTGGCCTTACAATGGTTGAATCAGTGGAAGGAGAAGCTGGAAGGTTCAATTCAATTTCTGGGGTCATTACAAACGATTCATTTAAATCAAGTAAATATCCAGGTCTTTCTGTAATAGACCTAGAGACATTAGGCAATTCATTGCCCCCCGAAACATTGCTAGTCACTACCATCTCAACTTTCAAAATATGCTTACAAATATTGCCATTTAGGGCCCATTTGCAATTACAAAAGTTTAGGTTCAGCCCTTTATAGATGACATGATACCATGTATCACGAGTTGCCATAGTTTGGCTACGAACCAAATACTCACTTTCCTTGTTTCCATCAGCCATACAATCTTCATCTAGAATATTCTTTGCTTTGCACTTACTTAAATTTATTTGTAGCTCAGTTTTTGAAGCTCGGACAAAACCAACTTTTTTTTAGACGTTGCATGTGAATGTAATACAACTCAATCTATTTTAATAACAGGTGCAACAACCAATCCATCCTTCTATGGGACGCATTGTTCTTCTCACAAAGGTACCTTTGCTTTAGATACCGGTGATAAGATTCGATAGCATTATTAGTATCCTGGTTGGAATGTGGGAAGTCCCTATATGCTTTTGCCCACATATTTGGAATAAAAACATATATTAGATGTGAAGAAACAATAGAAAATGGTCAATTACAAAATAAACTGATAAAATGCAACTTTAAGAAACTTACATAATTTGTTGTTGTTTAACCAGTTGATTGAAAATAATCCAAAAACACAGTTTCTTCTTTGAATTCATCAAAGAAACTTTGAATTTCATGTTGCACAGATGCATCATCTTTACACGAATGCATGATTAATCCTAGAGCACGGAAGATACGGACTTTATTTTCCTTTCCCCTAACTTTAGTTCCGACATTTTTCAACCACGTTCTACGGACATGCCATACACAATAATAGTGTACAATTTGTGCAAGTCCTGAAATAATATAACATTATAAGAGAATATCCTTGAACATTATTGCTTTTTATATCTTCTAAAAAGAAAAAACCGATTCACCTTAATGTCTCGATTTCTGCTGCTGCATCATCTGTGATCATAGCTCGGACATTCCAATTTGGGTTTTCCTTTTTCCCATTTGCAAATAATTGTGACATCCATTTACAAATATCAAGAGTACCATTTCGTGATGATATGACCCATGCCACTGGAATCCCATTGTGATGATCATCAAAAGCCATTATGGTGTACAGTTGATACTGCATTACAATAAGAAAACAAGATTATAAGCATATAAGAGGACGACATTGAAATAAAGTTGAATAAATGAAGTTTTGGTAAATATGTTTACTCCATATTTGTTAGTGCTAAAAGTGGAGTCCATTGATAACATGTTGTTGTGCGAATATTTCACCATCATTGAAAGCATCCACTTAGTTTGTATGCCTATAATGAAAGGGATGTTTTTAACAACATCTTGTTGTTGGTAGAAGAAAAAGCTCTCTGGGCACTCACTAACCCAACAATCCACATTCATTGGATCACTTTCATGCTTCACATACTCCAGCCTCTTGATATTATTGTACATGTTTGACACATCTTTTCTTGTCATGAAAGAATCTCGAGGTCCCCTGTGAACAACTCACTAGATCCATACCTTAAATCAAAGATAAATTTTTCCCAGATCATCGTAGCATTAAAACCATCACGAACCAAATCTTCAACAATAGTTCGTATATGCTCTGTTAAATGCGGCGCAAAATTGAATTTCTTCGGCATGCCATTTGCCTCATTTCCATGACAAACAACATTTTTGTCATCAATATGTCTGTATTCTGTATATATTAGAACATCATTTGGTCTAAGAGCAAATCGTCGCATAATAAAGTGACACTGACAACCAACTTTGATGCTGTGACGTGGAAGACGTTTTTTAGTTCTAGATCCAGGTTCAGCTACATTGCTGGATTGTACATGATTTGGACCATAGGCACACCAATATCTGTGATCAAGAATTTACCAAAAATTAAATAAAATATTTATGCATGTTCGACATAGTGAACTTAAAATCAAAATTAAGAATTTGTCCTCTTGATATCCTTCACATCTTTAATTCGTCGAGTTTTAGCAACAAATTGAGTAGGTGCACTTTCCCTCATTTGCTTTCCACTTATAAAATCCTCAAGTCGACAATATGGAATAATCGCGACTTGGTCTCCTGCTACTTCTGTCCATGTCAAATCTTTCGCTGAAAACTCTATCATTCCTTCTGGGTCCTCAACCTCCAACTCATTGATCAAGTCCCACTTCTTCATTCTTCAAATCCCTATACAAATGAGGGAACACGAATATTGACTAAACATATGAGCAACAATTCATGCTATAAATATTGAACACCACTTGAAATGCAATTTTTTGTACTGTGTAAATTTACACTCAAGACCCTTCAATATTTCCTACCCATGCACAAAACAGTATTATAGACTTTCAAATGCTTCATCTTGGTATATTCAATACATTGCTGAAAGAAACATAATAACATGCAATATCTGTTGCAAAGAAAATCCCTGTTCCTATAATAGATGATCTCTACAAATATGATCCATGGCAGCTTCCAGGTATATTTTCATTTCTCCCCTCTAATCCTTGTACCCATATTTCTAAACAGATTATAGAAGGTGTGATCAGATGGATTTCAGGGCTGAAAGGAAAGAAGTTTGCCAAGGTCTGGAAAGCATAACTCAATTGAGAAGATCATATTTTTTTTTCCATGCATTTGCTTTTCACTAATCCTTACCTTGAAGGCTGGCTTTCCTTCCCGAGGAAGACACTAACGTATTAGTAGCCCCAGTAGAGAGTAGGAATGTTCCAATTCATCATGTTCCTAGTTTCAGTATGACTCTGTTTTGTGAACGAAGGAACTGGTGAATTTCTCCAGAAAGCTTCTAAAAAAGAGAAAATTATTGCCAAAATGTTTGATCATTTTGGAAGCATCAATTAGATTTTGCTTTGTCTTTTTATCTGATGAAGAAATGAATTTAGGTTCTGTCTGCATTCTTCTGAAAGGTCATAAAGTGGTATTTTGATTTTTTACTGATTTAATGTGCATAGAACTAGTTAAAGGCATATATACATACATATCTTTACTGTGCATATAATAAGTTAAATGCATACATACATTCATGTCATTGGTATGTACAGAGCATGTTAAATGCATATATACATATATGTCTGCACCTAGGATATAGACCAAAAGGACTTATTTTCTTCATTTGTTGTTTTGCTTAACTGAAGAAATATATATTGTCCAACTTTAGTTACTAGAAATTTACAAGAATACAAAAGGGTCTTTGGGTTGCATTTTCTCATGTGATTTTCTGTAGAACATAACATACAAACCTGTCTGAATTGATGCAAGAAGCCCAGTGGGTTGAGTAAATGCAGATTTAGACCTATATTGGCGAGTTGTAACAGGGTGCACAAATTGGTGGATAGAGGCTTCAAAAAACTTTCCACGCAGCTAGACTCAGGCAAGGATGGTCACTTGGGTAGGGCACTAATAGAAGGCTGTGCCTTAATTTTTATTCATTTTCAGTGCTATTGCTTATATGCTGTGGCAGCTTCAACTCGTTGCCCTTTATTTTTGTTTGTGTACTAGGTGGGAGCTTCAATCTAGTTTAAGTAAAAAAATGCCAGGGTGCAAAGGTTTTATGCGAACTCTTATCAGGCTGGTTTTTATAGCAAGGTTGAGATTCAAATTTCCCTATTTTATTAAGACTCGCACCTTAAATATGATTATGCCTGTGAACATTTAAAATTTGCAGGACCTGTTTATTGTTATATCACCAAATGTCAAGAAATGTCAAAAATTTCTCCAACATCATATTTCAAAGTTTGAGGAAATGCAGAAATGATATATATCTCAAGAGAGAAAGAGAAAACAAATATGCTGAAATTTGCCTCAGATGGGTATCAAAGGCAGGTTTCTCCATATGATCCAGAAACTCCCTTAGAAGTTTCCCCAGATTGGAGAGGATACGCTTTAGATATGTTTCTGGAACATTTCTTGTATATTTCAGCACTGGAAACATATAGGGAATAGGAAACATGGAATAGACCCCATGATTTGGTGAGAGGGATCATTAGGTTATAGGGTTTTGGTGAATTCACTTACATTTTTTCATAAAACCATTCTATCTAGAATCGGGAACTTGGAGCATCATATAAACTGTTTTTAATGTATACGGTGAAGAAAACATTGATCCGAAGTGTTTTGGCGAAATAAAAAGCAAAACAACGATCTTTGTCGTCTCTGGCCTATAGGAAACTCACACAAGCGTAAATCGGTTGAAAAACCTTATTGAAATCTTAACCAAAATACCTATTGCTTGTCTTTAGTTGTAAATGTACAAATTTTCAATAGATAAGGTTTATTTTCAGTAATTTACTCAACCCACTGGAGCACTTTGTCTTCCGACGACAGAAGAATGAATCGTAAAGAGATGTGAATGCACGCGTGATGAATTATTGGGTGATGGCAATGCAATTGGGAAAGAAGAATCCTCTGTTCTGTCAAAGGTCTGCGCATCTGTACACGAGTTTGAATCAGAAACGAGAGTTTGAATCCTGTGTTATTTACCTCACGCCCGGATTGCCTGCGAGGTGGGTGAAAGCACCCGGGATTGCTGTGAGGTCCGTCGAGTTGTAGAGGGTCAGAACAGAGCAGTCTCGTGGGCGGTCCGTAGGGTTGCAGAGGGTCAGAACAGAGCAGTCTCGGGAGCGGGAGCTATTTTTGAAAATTAAAATTGGTTAATTGGCGCGAGGGAATGGGTCCCGGTGAACCCTTGGGCGTGATGGGTCCCGCGACGCCGGAAATTGACCGGAGTTACGATGCATAACACATGTATGCGCCCATGACCCATTTTGACATACATAGTAGAGCCAGCCTCCATACGGGCATTTAATGCCCTATGGCAGGCTGGTTAGCTCTTGCCAAGATTGACTACCCATGATTACACAAGCATAGTGGGGGAAGGTGAAGATTGAGGTGATATATATGGTTCCATTTATGTGTATTTAAATTCAAAGCATCTTATATTAGATGAAATTATTGACCACATTGTAATGCAGGTAACGTAATGTGGAAAATCACAAACTAAAGTGTTGAAATCTATTTGTGAGGGAGAGACTGCAGTAGAGTGCAAAGGTAGTGGCATGTGAGTTTTCTTTGGTGCAAATATTCATATATGATTCATTATTAACCTATTTACCTATATATGATCGTCCCTCCTTATCAATTTAGGGTTTATGATTTTATTCTTCACATAAGATGTACTTTGTAGTGTATAAAATTATTCATAATTTCTCACAACATTTTGTGTGTATATAGTATTTTTTATGATGTCTTATTGAGTGCAATGCAATGCAGATAATGGAATGTGAATAATCACTAATGAAATATCTTTATGAGAGAGAGATTGTAGTAGTGTAAAGGTAAAGACAAAGATAGAAGTGAGTTCTCTTTTGACGCAAAATTTGTATATGATTTGTTATGAAATCCTTCTCATTTCAAATACAATAGTTGTCTTCCCTCTTAACGATTTAGGTTTGATTTCTAGTGCATAAGGTTACTCATAATATTATTGGTCTCTAATTAAGAATTACTCTTATTTTTGGTGTGTAGGTTGTCCTTTGTCGGCCATCGATGCATTTTGGGGTTGCAAATTGGTGTCTCCATTGGATGTTTTTCCTTTCTTGTTTCCTTTTTATTAGTTTTATTGTTTTCTGTTGTGATTCTTTTCTATTATTACATTTTTTTCTTTCACATTTGTGAGCATGGCCATGCTAATTTGTGGTTTGATAATTTTTTTTCTTAACTGGTCTTCTTTCTATTCTTTTTACTTCTTTTTTTGTTTGTTTTTTGTTTTATTTTTTTAATGTGGGTTTTGGATGAGGGTGGAGCAAATAAACTAGTCATTTCAACCTATGTTGTTGGTTTAGCTCCAAAAGTGTGGGCTAAGGCAATAGAAGTATGTATTAAGGAATTTACTTGTTTACTAGTATATAAATTTTTCCTTGTTAATTTAACTCATTTATTGCTTCATAATTATCTCATTTGTTTAAATTTAAATGCAATGAAGGCTAAGTAAGGGGGAGGAACACCGATGAAACGACTGAATATCTCTATGTGAGAGAGATGTGGGGCACTATATCAAAGGTAGAGCAATGACATAGAGGCTGAGTTATCTTTTGCGGTAGAGGGTAAGTTTCTTCTTTTGTTTTTGTTTTTCCACTTCTATGGATCTTTGTTGTTGCATTTGTGAGCATGGCCTCCTTGGTTTGATGGTAAACCATGTCAAATATCCCAAATAGTAGTAACAATTGCATCCTCATATGTGCCCATCTAGAAAAGTTATTCAATCAAATTAGACAAGAGATATGTGGACTACTCAACCCCATGAGAAGATGTGCAAGTCAACCCTCCTTCAGGTGCATGGATATGTAAGTCACTCAACCCCCAAATGGGCAATCTTCAGGTGAATGCATGGGATCATTTGCAAATAATCATTTTGTAGAGAATAAGATACAGTAAATGATGGATCATATCAAGTTATAACTAAATACAACGTGCCAAATGCAAATGCCAAAATAGGTGCCCTTAATCATCATAAACAATGTGCATAAACTTTGAACCATGAACCCATCTTCCCCAAACTAGCTGTTGGTTTTCAAATATGTGGGTAAGGTATGCCAAACGTTTATCTTTTAAACACCTTTAATCACCTCAAATAGGTTTATCTTCTTCTTCTATGAAGAAGTATTGTCTAGGCTATCACTTATTATGATGGTTGCTACTGGAAGACTAAACTAATGCTACAGGGACCTACTGTAGATCATATTTATTAATTACTATAGCATGATAAGAAATGTTTGGCCACACAGTAACTCCACAAAACAAACAACTGATTCGTAGATTATTCCATAGGTAGGTCATTGTTATATACAATAGGGAGTGATTGTTCAGTTCATCTCCCGATCACTGTTCACATTCCTAATTTAATTATTTACTTAAAATGTTAGGATATTCCGACACGTAGGAATAGTTAAGTATAACTTGGTTTAGTATAGAGTTAGGTAAAGTGTGTTTCTTTAACATGTACATTAGTAACTTACAATCCGACGGTCACGATATGTAGTGATCCGACGGTTCATTCTCTCCTCGGTATTACCGACACTTGATCCGTGGCTTGACACCCGATTGGTCCATGAATTCTATTTAAAGCGCATGGAGGGTCATTTGTAGGTTCACCGTGCATGAGAGAAGCTTATGTAAATTTTCATTCTTTTATTAATAAATTGCCTGTAGTAGCCACGTTGGCGCAGGCCGTGGACTGTTTCCCTCTCTGAGGGTTTTAACCACGTCAAAATACTGGTGTATTGATCTGTGATCTGTTTGTGAGCGGTGTCCTTCTGGTGTTCTGTCTGAGGAACTTACCCTGTAAATTCCTACATGGTATCAGAGC
>APFE031557729.1:56648-90290 GCA_000404065.3 Pinus taeda
AGTGCAAATAGACCCAATATTAGATTGTGCATCATTTTCAATCCATTTATGAAAATTCTTGAATGTTAGGAAAGCATCAGATTTGTTCTTCAATAAATAAACCCAACACATTCTGGTGTAGTCATCAATAAATGTCATGATATATTTATTTCCATTTGCAGAAGGAACAGGCATTGGACCACATAATCTGAATGAATAAGTTCAAGCTTCCTATGTGCTCTTGAATGTGAGTCATGAAATGACTGTTTTTTATGCTTTCCTAGAATGCAAGCATCACATTGCTTAAGTTTTCTAGGAATTATAGGAAAACCGACAACACCATTTTTCTTCAATAAGTGGAGACTGTCATAGTTCAAATGTCCAAATCTAGCATGCCATAATAAACTTGATGGAAGTGTACCTTCTTCATGATGAGAATTGTATGAGAAATATTGTGCATGAGTAGATGTTCCTTGCAGTTTGAGAAGCCTTTCTTCTTCTATTCCCCTCATGACAAGTGAGTGGTCAGATGCTTTTCTTACCTCAAGCTTGCCATCAAACATATGAATGGAGTAACCTTGCTGGTGGATGTGGACCAAGGACAACAAGTTTCTCTTGAGCTGTGGGAGATATAGAACATGATCCAGAAGAAAGTCTGGAAGACCAGGCAGTTTAAGCCTGATTGTGCCAAGCCGTGATGGCTTGATTTTTGACTGATCTGCAAAGTACACTGCTCCATCAACATTGTCAGTAAAATCTTCAAAAAAATCTTTTCTATGAGTCATGTGACAGGTTGCTCCTGAATCAAGCAACCAATAATTTTTCCAGGAAGCAAGTGAAGCATTAAACAAATCTTCATTTACTCCAATGTTACATTGTGCCTCAACATAGTGAGCGGATTCAGGTGCTTTACCTTTGTCTGTATCATCAGTTTTACCCTTTCTGTTGGTTTCTTTTCTGCTCAATTTTGTCCCATGGTAGCTTGCATGTAGATGCATCATGTGATCCATTTCTTTTGCAGCGAATACAGTGTAAATCTGCCTTTTCTCTTTGAGAATGTCTGCCTCCCCTGCCTCTGAAATATCTTTCTCTTCCTCTTCGTCCACCTCTTCTTCTTGTAGAATCTTGAGCAGTATGTTTTTCTTTATGAGCAAGGCACACAGTCTCTTCAGAAGACTTAGGGGTTGTCTTCTTTCCAAAAGCTTTTTCTCTTTCAACAAACTTTTTCACAAGAGAGTCAAAGGTTATATCTTTGAGATTTCCATTTGCTTGCAAAGACTCAAGATAATTGGAGTAAGTAGGATAAAGTGCCTTGAGAAAAGCAATAAGAGGGATATCTAGCTCAACTTTAGTGGATTTGATATCATGCATTATAGACTTTACTTAAGATGCAAGAGCAAGAGGATCATTATTTTGCAGCTCAAGAGTGAAGAGTTTAATCATGATGGACGACTTCAAGTGCAGAATGTGAGTCATAGAGTTTTTTCAACTTTTGTAAAGCTTCAAAGGCAGTTGAATATGATGAAATATGGCGACTCACCTCTTCATTTACAGATGCTGCGATTAATGCATAAGCTTTGCTGTTCTTGTTTTTGCAAATGATGAGCTCTTTGTCTGAGGTAGGTTGTACTGGGTTATTGTCTCCTTCTCCGACACACACTCCTTTCCACAACTCATTGAAGATGAGGGTGTGTTTTATCATCCGGGACCATTCAGGATAGTTCTCCTTGCCAGTGAGATATCCTACCATAGAGATGATTGAATGCATTCTGTAAAAAAATACTTCTGCTGATATACAGTGAAATTGTACTCAAAAGGGCATTCTCAAAAGATTTCAAATCTCTTCCTTACGCTACAACTTTATGCACTATATTTTCTTCAAATCCCTCCAATGTTTGATAAAAGCATCCAGCATTTCGCATTCAACATATACCACATACCACTCAACAATTCATACGCATTCAACATAGATACCATGTCAACCACATGACATATAAAATTTGAACAACGCATATACCAAGTGAATGCAAGCACTGTATACCAAAGCGTTGTATACACCAAATTAGTTCAACGCATACACCACTTTGTATTCACCAAAACTCTTCTCAGCCAAATCAAAAGAATACCAATGAGTGCTTGAAAACCGCCAAAGCTTACCATTCAAATGATTTTAAATGATTTTTAAAAAAATGCAGAGCGCTGTATAGTTCAACGCATATACCAAAGTCAGTTCAACGCATATACCAAAGTCAGTTCAACGCATATACAAAGTCTGATATAACATGCCACCCTATAGCGACTATATCTGTTTCAACGCATATACCAGCTCAGTTCAACGAAAATACAAACTTTTGGACGGGCATATGTATAAACCCACGGGATGGTTGAGTTGCTTCTCGATAAATCAATACAGGCATATGTATAAACCCACAACGTTAATACCATTCAAACGCACAGCGTTAATATTCAAACAGATATGGACAACTTTCAAATGGAAACGCATTCAAATGTTATGGGACAACGTTAAACATATATGGACAGCGTTCAAATGAAAGCACATTCAAATGTTATGGGACAACGTTAAACAGATATGGACAACGTTCAAATGAAAACGCATTCAAATGTTATGTGACAGCGTTAAACAGATATGGACATCGTTCAAATGATTCAATACCGCATACCAGGAGCTGGAAAACTTCGGACCTTCATCGATGGTGGCGTATCTACCACTCAGCATTCAACGCAGATTCAATGATCTCTGCTTTACTTTGATTCCATGTCAGTCCTCAGCGCTAAAACAGGAAATGGAAACGCTATAAAAAATTGACAGTATGGACAGATGTGCAGCGCTGGCAGAGGCAGGTTATTTTAGGACAAAGGGGAATAAGGCAAAGGCAGAGGCCAGGACAGAGGAGTTACAGGAGCATAATAGCTAAAACAAGGAGCTGGCTCTGATACCATGTCAGGCCAGGCAATAACTCCACAAAACAAACCACTGATTCGTATATTATTCCATAGGTAGGTCATTGTTATATACAATAGAGAGTGATTGTCAGTTCATCTCCCGCTGACTGTTCACATTCCTAATTTAATTATTTACATAAAATTCCCCCAATCATGAAGATTAGGTGTCAACAGGAAACAATTTTACATTTTCCATACAAGATCTCTAACGTCCCTTTCAAGTAGCACTGGTTTGGAACAAACAAATTTGAAACTGGAATCATTAGCAGAGGGCTAGCTATAACATAAATAATATTGTTGTCGGGTGCTACAATTGTGGATTAGTGTTTCATCCTCTAGCGGCCTTAGATTTTTTTTATCAAGAGGAAGACCATTTTGAAATAATCTCTTGCGCTTTGACTATAATAAGCTCATGGGCACATCCACTGTTTAAAACATCTCAACATAAGCTTACGACAAATAAGCCCCTCTTAACATTTCATTTATTCGTAGTCCTCAAAATAGATTAGGGCTCACCTTTCAAAGTTTTGAATACAAGCAAAGCCAAAATAAATTCGTGGATGTCTTTTCACTGTGAATAGCTTGCTTTTTTGCAATGTCTTATTGAATTTTGCTTTTGTTTTGCAAGAGTTCTTTGTTCTTGCCTTGATTTTTTTGCATTTGAGATGTAGGACTTGGGGTTAACACTTTTAGAATTTTTGAAAGTTCCTTACAACAATACTCCTCGACTATCAACTATGACATATCTCAAGATCTTGATGTTTGTGATACTGTAACGCTCTTACGGTTTCCTTTTTATGTTATTTTTGTAGATTCCAATTCCATAACGACCCAAAACTTCTCACTAAGGTGATGCATGAACACGATTGAATTGCAGGCCTAGAGAAGTATTCTAGACCCACATTGATAGCTCTACAACCCTAAAATAGTGGCAGATTGGTGTTACCCTGGCTATTAAAACCAACTACTTTGAGCTCTGTGTAATTAGGGACATGATTTCTTCTCTTCCATTTGCTGTTTGAAGGTGAAAGAACTGGCAAGTTTGTTAACAGTAAGTATGACACCCAAAGCAACAACACGAAAATTTGAACTAGGAACCACAAAAAAGGCCTCTATCAAGAAGAATAATGATGCCATTAGGTTGTCCTATATAAATGATTTACCAATCCAATGCCCCTTTCAAACTCAGACACATTCAAACTCAGACACAGGTGAATCTACTTGAATGCATTTATAAATGAACCCTTTCTCCTTTTGATACTATTTTTGCTAGCATCACTTTAGGGCCAAACCCCTAAGGTTATTACTTTATAAATATGGTTGTTCTACTTAGACAGGTATTTCTCCTACATAGGTTGGCTTTCTTGAACTTGTTTTGCTTTTTTTTTTCTTTAGTCTTGTTTTTAATCTGAGTTAAATTTTGAATTAGCCTTTCAAATGAGCTGCCATGCCTGTTGTCACATTCATAATTGTCGGTATCAAATTCTACTTGGAAATGTTCTTATGGAAAAGGATTTCCTCCATGCTTTAAAAAAAAGGCAAGGCCAAAGTTGATTCATATCTATTGTGTTAAGGAAACTTCTCTTACAGATTTTGGCATGGGACTATCCCAAAATGTTGATGTGGCTTCTTGTTCAAGAACAATGCCTTGGATAAAGTCAATATGAGGAAACAAAGGCTGAGCATCTCCTTCATGAATGCACCAAGACCTCTAACATAGAGTGATCTCCGCTATGTTGATGTTTGTAGCTTGGGTAGGTACTTTTGCATAGGCCTAAGTGTTTGGGTGTACAGAAGCCACATAATACACCCTTAGACCTTAACAATTACTTTAGTAATTAAAGTAATTCTTTTTCATAAGATAAAAGTGATTTTAATGTAATGAAATGCAAAGGTTCTTTGCAAATAGTAGGCGAGATCAAAATTTCAATCCTCAATTTCAAGTGAGGTGAGTTCAAATTTCAACTCTCAATCACTTTGGAGATTAGGGTTGCGGTGAACAACTCAAGCTTATAAAAGAAGAGCTAAGGAGAGGAGAAGATACAACAATAGTGAACACAAGATTGAAAGGAGATTTCAATAATTGAGTGGAAAATGACTTCCATTCAGGTATGCCAAGTTTGAGGAATGTGCAAGGGTGATGCATGAGCATTCAAGCCTAGTCAGCGATGTGATGGCATGATTACATGTTGTGACTAGCAAAGGGTTGGAAGACAAGAGTTTAGTTAATTTTAATTATTTAAATGTGTGAGAGTGTTTATTTATTCTCGAATATGAGAAAAAGGGTATAGTGGCTAAGTGATCCTCCTTGTGTGGAGATCATGCCAAACAGTTAGATTTATTTGGTTTGAATAGGATATGAGGAATTTGAAAGCTTGATTTAGTGTTTGTTTAGAAAAGAGTGGCGTTGAAGAGATTCTTTGGGAGAGAGAGAGATTTCTTGATCTGAACCAAAATTGGTTCTTGAATCCATTCTTGTATAAAATATGATTTTATTTTCATAATTCAGAAGCTAGCGAGAGGAAGGATAGAGAGGTTCGTTAAGTTAGAGTTGAGTAAGAGAAAGCAAGGATTCAAGATAGAACAGGGTCCTTTTATTGATGTAGTCAAGCCAGAGGGCGAGACTCTGTAAATATTACTATATTGAATAAATGATTCAGTGTGTGTGTAAATGGGCCGTTTGTATTGAAATCCTTTGCTTTTCTCTGTACATTTGCCTGCGGAACAAACTAAGCATTCTTCTCTGTTTTACGCCCTGAAGTTATAAATCGTAGTGTTCAAAGTATAATTGGGGTCCTTAGTGTAAAGAACTGTGTTTGGGTCGCTTTTAAAACCAGTCATCGATCCAAGATTAAATAGAGGAACCATTGAAGAAACAACGAAAAAACCCGAAGTAAACAGGTGGATGAAAGGATAAAAGGAAGGCACAGTGGCCGTTGGATCTCTAAGATCAACGGACCAGATCTAATCGGGCCGAGCAGAGCCACTTTATCACATTGGCGAAATTCATGTGTATGCGGCAGACTTCAGGCCTTAAGCCTATGCGATGAGCGATCGCCGATATATTGCATTGGCGGAAGTCTGTGTGGATGGACCGGACCCTAACCACTTGCCAACTCTGTTTGCGACATTGGGATATAACGTGGACCGTTGGATCATATACTTGATCAACGACGAAGATTAATTCGCATCGGAATGTTTCATTGATGGGTGAACTAACTTTGGGCACAAGCGATCGCCGATTGTGATCAGTGGAGTGATCGCATCACAACATTCACTGATACTTTATTAGCGGAGGAGTAATGCGTCATGTGAAGGAAGCGGACCTGACAAAGTTATAGATGCGGGTTTATAATATTTGAGGTCTGGCTTAAGTGTTTGGAGCGGGTTTTCCCGTGTATTCTGTGTGTTTCGATAAAGTTATGTTGTTCTGGGTTTAAAGAAGAAAGCACGCAAATAACACTTCCGATAGTGTTATATGAGCATAGTGTACAAGTCCGGCGTTATCGCAAATCAGAAGTGGAAGGGTTCATGAGTAGTGTGACCGCGGAGAGTTGATACTTGATTGCGATAAAGGCATACATTGATAATTGTGCAGAGGTTGTATGATGGGCGGAAGAGGTATATTTTATAATGAATTTCTATTATAAAGGGTTTGTAATGGATCAAAGCGCTGATAGAAGGTTTTTATGGGTTGAGTCGAATATAACCATAGATAAGTGTGGGATTGGTTATGTATGCGGGCTTAAGGTTTAATGGAGGTTTAAGGTGCAGCATTAAGGATAATAGAGGGGCTTTAGAACCATTATTCAATTAAGAAGATTTGACTTGGTTTCTGAGTTAAAATTCCTGGGGATATTGGAATTCTGTGTATTCGCCCGTTTCCTGCATCATTTGTGGTACCAGAGCTAGATCAATGCTTTGTAGAGATTGGTTTGGAAATTGAATTTTAATTCTAGCATATGTATAATTGCACTGAAGTGAATTTAATACAGATGGGGATCAAACTACAAAGGACACTGATATCAGAATGGGGGAAGCAGTGAATCTCTGATGAAGGTCTGATAAGAATGTTTATTTTGATGGTTTTGCAGAGATGTGTTTTGAACGTCTAAAGAGCAACAAGGAATTGAAATTTCAAAGGAGAAGATGTTTTCCTTTCAGGAAAATGAAATTTCCGTGTAAGTTGATTGCATGATTGATTTGATTTAAAAGGTAAATTGGAGTGAAAGGTTTAGAATTTAAAGTTAAATTGAAGAGTGAATGAAGATTGCTTAAAGTATTGTTGAAGGCGATGATATTGATGATTGAAAGAACAAAGATTGGGTTTAATAGGACTGAAAGAAGAACCACTACAAGGAATGAATTTTGGAATTTATAGAAGCAAGACAAGATTTTCTTACAAACAGGTTATCAGAAGGAAATGGTAGCGTCTGTCATGAATTGGTAAATATAATTGAAATTCAGATCTAATCTTAATTGATCTTGAAAGCTAAAGAGTCCATTGTGAAAAGTAAGAGGAAAAATAGTTGCTGACTGTATGAAGGCTTTTGAATGGAAATTTTAAATGAAATAGTAAACAGATGAATCATTTGGCAAAGATTTAATTGATGGAATGGGAATTAGTTTTAAGACATCTTTGAAGAAATATTGTAGGTTTGAAAGGTACTTTGATGTATCTTGAGACAAGATTGTGCAGGTCAGTGGAAGCAGTGGAATTGTTGAAAATGAGTTGTACCAGCATCATAGCATATGAGCTATGTTAAAGAAGATAGAGCAAGAAGAACTCTCAGATGAGTAAAGGTGACAGTACCCGACAGTAAATGAAATTACTGAATGAAAAAAGGAAGTGAGCAATTGAAGATGCAAAGCTTAAAGCAAGGAGTGTTCAAGAGAAGCTGAGAACAACTTCCAACTGTGGTTGGTAGAAGTTGTTGAGGCAGCTCCACAATTGTGATTGTGGATAGGGGATAACAATTCTAGCAAGAGGAGCGTTGGGTAGAATTGTTAGTCAGTGAAAAGTTCGAGGAAAGAACCAATAGGTGCCAAAAGGCTAAACTCAGGAAAGTTTGGTGAGGCATGAAGGAGACTTCTTACAGATGAAAAAGGCTAGTTGCAGCTCACTAGTGAACAAGGAAAGTTCACCAAAGGAAGAAATGGAATTGACTATTAATAGTCATGATAGGGGTACAGAGGAAAGTCATAGACAGAGGAAAAAGAGTGCCGAAGCAGTTGGACTCAAAGAAATGAGTAAAGAAGAAAGGAACATAGAGTTCGCTGAGATGAAGGCAGAACTCAGTCGTTTGAAGAAGCTGGTATTGAAAGGAATTAGAGAAAAGTGGAAACAAGGATTTTATATGGGAAAAAGAATTAAATGGTTTGTCAGAGAATTGTTTGTTGAGAAATTAATACTCCGAATAGTTGAGAATGAAAGAGTAGAATACATCTGTGAACTAGAGAAAGTATGCAGGTATGCAGCCTAATGAATTTGAACCTGTGTATGAAAAGGTGAAAGAGGCAGCAGCAAGACAAACACAAAAGGAGATGCATAGAGACTTTCAAGACTTCAATTGGTGGAGTAAATTAAAAGGTATGGCTGAATGGTTGTGTCTTTTTTTAGTAAAAGCATATTGGATCATATTTGAAGGAAGTTTAGCATGGATAGAAGATCAATGGGAAATGGAAATAGGAAAGGAAACAAATGCATTGCAGATTTGTGAGTTAAGAAAAGGAAAGCTGACACAGAGAGAACTTAGTTGAAGAAGTTAAGTCAAGGAAATCTTTGAAAGATCAAAGTCTTATCAAAGAAGAGGAAGAGACATTGTTGTCTTATTTGGATAAACTGAGAGTTGGAGGAAGTTGTGTAGAACAAAAAGGTATTCTACAAACTTATGATGAAGTTGCCAAGCATAGTCAAGAAGTTGCAGTCCTAGAAGTTTTTTTTTAATGAGGAAGAAGTCAAAGATGTCGAGGAAGAATCTCTCAATAACTTAGTGAACTATCAGAATAGTTCAGAGAAGCATGAGGAGCTGATCACTGAGGCTTCAAATGAAGAGCCTTGCATTTTTGAAATTGACATGTTGTGTATGTTTTCAGGTTTGATAGGTGATGAACAACAATTGGACAATGTGCTTATGCATGTTGATGAAGAAGTGAGATTACTGGAAGAGATGGCTGAAATAGAAAGATATTTTGAGCATGTATTTAATAATCTTGAGAATGATGGTATTGACAGGGAAATTGTCATGATTAAAGAAGCTGAAGATAAGAAAATGAAAGTTTGTGATGATAACCAAAATGAAATATCTTCAGTAGAGAATCAAAATGAAAGTATTATAGAAATTGTGAAGCAATATATGATGATGTTGACAGATGCAGAAGTTCAGGAATCCTGTGATTTTAAAGTGGATTATTTTTATGAATCTGTAAACCATGAAGAAGCTTTAGAAAACCAGAATTTTGTTTCTGTTGTAGGAGAAGATAAAATAACATCATTTTGTTGCAATGGTATAAGTATAGAGGATGAAAGGATACTTCACAATGATATGCTCCAAGAAATTCTAGCTATTGAATTGTTGAATGATAGTCTTGTGTTAGAACAAGGAACACCGTATAATACAGAGGAAAGTATGGAAATGAAAATTGATGACAATTTCATAACTTACGTAGAAGGACAGCATAAAGATTTGATGGCAGAATTACCTATGGAAAGTGAAAACCATAGTTATTTTGAATTTGACAATTGTGATGGAAATTCTGTTTTATACAGGAAGGAGGAGTCATATGCAAATGACATGCTTATTGAATATGAAGGAATTTGTATTTTTCTAGGAAGGTTATTAGATGAACCTGATAACATAGAGGAAATGATTATCTTTAATGATAATTGAAGGGAAGCTGTAGAATACAAACAACAGTTTGTAAATGACAGAGGTGAAGAAGAATTGGACAATTTTTTTATAATTTATATGGTAAAGGAGAATGTACAGCAGACAGATGTCAAACGAGTTCAGTTAAGAACAAATGGTAAGGAGGAAATTGAGAAATTGTGGAAGATGAAGTCAGTGAAGAAGAGGGACAACAAGAAAGAGAAATTAACAAAAGAAATTTGTATCAACAAGGAAAGATGACAACAACAAAATAAGATTTGGAGTCCTGGAAGAACAGAAGTGACAGTGGTAGAAGAATTGAATCCGTAGCATGATGAAAGTGATGACCTGTTAGAAAGTAAAGTTTGGGACACTGGACAACCAGCACAAGAAACACATGACCAGGAGGTCATGAAAGCTTTCAACTTTGGGAGTTTGATGCAGGAGCATTCAGTGCTAGTCAGCAATGTGATGGCATGATCACATGTTGTGACTAACAAAGGGTTGGAAGACAAGAGTTTAGTTAATTTTATTTATTTGAATGTGTGTGTTTATTTATTGTCGAACATGAGAAAAAGGGTATAGTGGCGGAGTGATCCTCCCTGTGTGGAGATCAGGCCAAACAGTTAGATTTATTTGGTTTGAATAGGATACGAGGAATTTGAAAGCTTGATTTAGCGTTTGTTTAGAAAACAGTGGAGTTGAAGAGATTCTTTAGGGGAGAGAGAGAGATTTTTGGATCTGAACCAAAATTGGTTCATGAATCCATTCTTGTATAAAATATGATTTTATTTTCATAATTCAAAAGCTAGTGAGAGGAAGGATAGAGAGGTTCGCTAAGTTAGAGTCGAGTAAGAGAAAGCAAGGATTCAAGATAGAACATGGTCCTTTTATTGTTGTAGTCAAGCTAGAGGGCGAGACTCTGTAAATATTACTATATTGAATAAATGATTCAGTGTGTGTGTTAATGGGCTGTTTGTATTGAAATCCTTTGCTTTTCTCTGTACATTTGCCTGCGGAACAAACTAAGCATTCTTCTCTATTTTTATGCCCTGAAGTTATAAATCGTAGTGTTCAAAGTATTATTGGGGTCATTAGTGTAAATAACATGTTTGAGCCGCTTTTAAAACCAGTCGTCGGTCCAAGAGTAAATAGAGGAACCATTGAAGAAACAACGAAAAAAACCCGAAGTAAAGAGGCAGATGAAAGCATAAAAGGAAGGCACAGTGGCTGTTGGATCTCTAAGATCAACGGACCAGATCTAATCGGGCCGAGTAGAGCCACTTTATCACATCGGCGAAATTCTTGTGTATGTGACAGACTTCAGGCTTTAAGCCTATGCGACGAGCGATCGCCGATATATTGCATTGGCAGAAGTCTGTGTGGGTGGACTGGACCCTAACCACTTGCCAACTTCAATTGCGACATTGCGATATGACGTGGATCATTGGATCATATACTTGATCAACGACGAAGATTAATTCACATCAGAATGTTTCATTGATGGGTGAACTAACCTCGGGCACAAGCGATTGCCGATTGCGATCAGTGGAGTGATCGCATCGCAACATTCAGTGATACTTTATTGGCGGAGGAGTAATGCGTCATGCGAAGGAAGCGAACCCGACAAAGTTATAGATGCGGGTTTATAATATTTGAGCTCTGGCTTAAGTGTTCGGAGCGGGTTTTCCCGTGTATTCTGTGTGTTTCGATAAAGTTATGTTGTTCTAGGTTTAAAGAAGAAAGCACGCGAATAACGCTTCTGATAGTGTTATATGAGCACAATTTACAAGTTTGGCGTTATCGCAAATCGGAAGTGGAAGGGTTCATGAGTAGTGTGACCGTGGAGAGTCGATACCCGATTGCGATAAAAGCATACATTGATAATTGTGCAGAGGTCGTATGATGGGCAGAAAAGGTATGTTTTGTAATGAATTTCTATTATAAAGGGTTTGTAATGGATCAAAGCGCCGATAGAAGGTTTTTATGGGTTGAGTCGAATATAACCATAGATAAGTGTGGGATTGGTTATGTATGTGGGCTTAAGGTTTAATGGAGGTTTAAGGTGCGGCATTAAGGATAATAGAGGGGCCTTAGAACCATTATTCAATTAAGAAGATTCGACTCAGTTTTTGAGTTAAAATTCTTGGGGATATTGGAATTCTGTGTATTCGCCCGTTTCCTGCGTCAAAGGGTGTAACAAGGAGATCCAAATCAGCCAAGGCAGATTGAGGACAAATCTAGGGCTTTATCAAGTGGATCAGATTTAGGTTATTGTTGTATCTGTATTTTTCTCAGTGCGTCATTATCCTAGTAAGAGAGCCTCAGTAGGTTTTGAATTATTGATTAAGAACTGATTTGGTTGGGCAAAAAACTTGTGTAATGTGTGATTGAGATTGGTTGTGCTTTTGCTGAATATTTTTTTGTCTATGCTAAGACCTTAGTTGTGCTTTTATTCAATAGATGTGTGATAAATTTGCTAGGATTATTTTTTAGGTTGCTTGGTTCTGAAATTAACAAAGTATCATAGTTGAAACTCTGAGAAATCGATCTCAGAATCACTAGGCGCTAGGTTCGTTTAGTGATTGGAAGGGTTAAGGTTCAACCAACGACCATACAAGGCATAATTCTTAGTTTGCATGTTGAGAATTCAATGCATAAGAGAAATTAATTTCTACAATGTGCGGGGTTAGTGGTTGGATGATTGAGTGATTTTTTTTTTTAAAAGTGGTTGCTAGGGCAACCATGACCAATTTGTTGATAGATCTATCAGGCACCACAGAGAATGGTGTGAGTCAAGACCACGAGGGACGTGATAATCACATAGGTCGAATTGGCAGTAGGAGAGGTAGAGGGTGAGGTCGATTGGGACACAAGTGTAGCATATAGTGGCTAGTCGAGCTAACAACCAAAATAGTAACCTAAAGTTGTAGGTAACCCAACTTTGATGGGCCGTGTAAGTGAGGAAGCAGACGGGTGTCGAAGAAGTCTGTAGCCGTCGCTAAATTAGTGTCAAGGGTGTATGGGGCAAGGAAACCCAATCGCTGAAGACAACATCCATCGGGTCGAGAGGAAAAGGCCAACAATTTCCGTCAGATCCAACAAGGTTGACGATGGAACTGATAGCTGACAAGAGAGTTGCGATCGTACAATCCATATTGGTTTGTAGACTGGTCAAAACATAGTCGTTCCAACAAGGAGAGCCGTGTTGCAGGGGAATGTAGTAGTCAACCATAGATTGACAGAAGTCTCAGAGGTGCCGCCATTAAGAGTGCAAAGTTTATTAAAGTGCGATACAAGGGTGCAGAGTTGCATAAGCATGGTGCCAGATTGCAATACAACGAGCAGTGATGGGTGGTCACCTCTTAGAGGGAGATCATACCAGTTGGCAGGTAGGAGCAATAGTGATAACAATGCAGGAAGTCGATAGAGTAGTTGTACTCATACAGTATGTATGAGAGCCACATATCAACCTAGTGTACAAAGGTTGGAGAGTGCATCTAATTTCACCCCTGGGAAGGTGAAGGTTTCATTGATTATACTGGAGAATGGCATATGGGAGTTTGCTAACACCAAACTCACCCTGCCGACATATGCTGCAAAAGTGGTCACCTATAACTAAAAGGGTGTGAAATCTAGGAGAATTATCTTGGATGTGGTGAAGGATCATGTGATTCCTCACCCCTATTTGATAAGAAGACAAGGGAGATGTGGGAGGCTCTGATGAAGCTTTATTAGAGTTATAACACAAACGGAAAAATGGTGCTGAGAGAAAAACTCAAGAACACCAAGATGACCAGATTAGATACCGTGACCAATTATCTGACCAAGATCACATAGGTATGTGATGAGTTGGCAACAATTGGTGTGGTCGTGATAGAGGATGAAATGGTAAGGATGACCTTGAATGACCTTGAATGGCCTCACTAATGGAATCCTTTCATGAAAGGCATCTTTGCACAAGAGCATCATCTTTGACCTCAATGTTCTTAGGACATTGTGTTCTGATTGTGCAGATTAATGCAATGCTCATGTTATGGTTGTAACTGTCTGTGCTCTGAATGTTTGGCTCCCCTGGTTATCAGTTGTTGTCCTCATGCAAATTTACTCCATACTTATTAAGTCATCTGTCACAGTATTATAGTTCACTGGTCGATAAAAATGCTGTTATGATGGCGCTCCCAAGAATGATTGAACTGTCTTTCAACTTATTCCTTACAGTTCAGTCTTTCCACTACTTGTAATCATGGATATTTTCAATTTTGAGGGTTTATATGTTGCTTCGTTTTGAAGGAAAATGTGTTTTTCTAATGCTCCATATATAATTAACAAACGGGGTTTATGTTGTGTAGGTCAGGCATTGTGCTATTGAACAAAATCCATCACGTGGGCATAGTATACCCAAAATCTATGACCATTCCTATCATATAACGTGGATTGCAAAAATGTAGAGCTATTGTTTTCCCCGTTATACTTATACAATGGAGATTGGGATCTGCTTTTAACTGGAGATTAAGGCATGAAATACAAGTTGCAAGTGGAGCAGACAAGAGGTAAGTGAACCGCTGAGTGCATGTGTTACCTGTTTAGTGCTCTTAGGACATTGTGTTCTCATTGTGCAGATTCATGCAAAGCTCATGTCATGGTTGTAACTATCTGTGCTCTGAATGGTTGGCTCCCTTGCTTGTCAGTTGTTGTCCTCATGAAAATTTACTCCATACTTATTAAGTCATCTATCACAGTATTATAGTTCATTGGTCGATAAAAATGCTATTATGATGGCCCTCCCAAGAATGATTGGACTGTCTTTCAATTTATTCCTTACAGTCCTGTCTTTCCATTACTTGTAAACATGGATATTTTCAATTTTGAGGGTTTATATGTCTTTCAACTTATTCCTTGCAGTGCAGTCTTTCCACTACTTGTAAACATGGATATTTTCAATTTTGAGGGTTGATATGTTCCTTCATTTTGAAGGATATATTCAATTTGAGGGTTTATATGTTCCTTCATTGTGAAGGAAAATGTGTTTTTTAATGCTCCAGATATTATTAACAAATGGGATTTATGTTGTGCATGTCAAGCATTGTGCTATTGAACAAAATCCATCATGTGGGCATAGTATACCCAAAATCTATGACCATTTTGACGACTTATGATGAGACTTGGCGCAACAAACAGTCCATGCCCAATGATATCAAAATCTTCTATTTCATGATATCAAAATCTTCTATTCATGAAAAAGAAAAAGGAGGGTTTCATATAAAGATGGAAGCCACTCAAATTAGTCTTCGTGAGAAAAAGGTGAAAGCTATTGTTGAGAAACTGGCTAGGGATAGGTCACTGAAAGAACCACCAGTTTGTATCTTTTCAGGGCATAATCTGGGTATCTCTCATCTCAAGCAAGGAGGGTTTCATATAAAGATGGAAGCCACTCAGAAAATTCAAAAAGGTGAAAGCTATTGTTGAGAAACTGGCTAGGGATAGGTCACTGAAAGAACCACCAGTTTGTATCTTTTCAGGGCATAATCTGGGTATCTCTCATCTCAAGTGTTCTTGTGATAACATGCCATTGAAGATAATGGGTGCTAACATTTCTACTAGAAAGTGCATGGTGAAGATGTTTCGGAAGTGATAAAGGTTTCTACTCATCAATGTACTTCAAAAGAGCTTCAAGACAAAATGATATGAAGGAGCTGGAACAATGTTAAAGAGGACAAGCCTACAAGGATATGGAAGCAACAAAATGTGAAGTGAAACCTGTAGTGCATGTCAAACAAAACCTGCCAAAAGTGGCTGAGAATATTATGGGCGAATAATCTTCTGAAAATTGTCAAAGTAGCACAACAACAGAGAAGGGACAAGAGTTAGAAGACACTACAGAATTAGATTCAAAGTCATATCATTCTCCTAAAAACAAGGAAACAGGAGAGAGAAGGGACAAGAGTTAGAAGACGCTACAGAATTAGATTCAAAGTCGTATCATTCTCCTAAAAGCACGGAAACAGGAGAGATATTTCAGGAAAATGATCTGCATTTGTGAGAAGAGGACTGGTCTAATTTGCCTATGTGGTGTAGCAGTAAAGGAGACGCAGAAGGTGACGTTACCTTTCACTCACTCTGGAAGTGAGACATCCTCATACTCGTCAACTTTGGAATTGTCAAATTTCCCCTGTAGGAGTGAAGCTAGCTCTTTTTCTGGGAGGGAGGATGACCCATCGTCTTCCATTTAATCTTCTCTGTGCTTCCATTTTCAGTTCCAACCATATGTGCAAGTCATCTTTTCCAGCCACGCATTTACAAAAACAGGCTATATCTACAGATATCTCAAGTCATGATGACAAAAGAAATATTTCCAGCACATCCTCAAACCAAGTCATACAACCAATCTCAACTTTATGAGTACTTAAATGTTCCAGAGGGAATGATGGTAATGACAGAATGCTCAGAAGTAGGCAAAATATCCCTTTTAAAATACAAAGAAATTTCACCCACAACTCGTACAAATCCTGAATCTTGCCATTTTCGAGGGATAGGTGTTACTGTTCAGAAAGACAATTCCATACTACCTAATGAGCTAGATGTTAGTCCAACTATTTTACGTTCTACAGAAGAATGTCCTGTAGGTCTTGCTGCAAATGAAGTGTTATTAGCTAAAAATTCCACTCCAGAGATAAATTCAGATGTCGCACAAGATGGAAATGGTGCAGCCTCCCAGCTCATATTGAAAACAGAAGATGCGATGAACATAGGATCTCCTCTAACAGAGGCTTTTGAAGAGAATGGAAACATCCAAATTGATGATGGTTGTAATGATTTTTCTGTTACAAATATGGATAGTTCCTATATTAATGTGGGTGATTGTGCCTCCATAGTTGAGAGTACTTCTGTTCTTGATTTGCCTATACAAAGAGAAAGCTCAGATCTTTGTGTCAGTGGGTACCTGCCTATCACTTGTAGACATAGATCATAATAAGTGTATTCATGAAACTTCATTTGTGCCTTCCATGGATATTCGAAATACCATGTCTTCAAAGAGTCATCAATTCAAGCTTCAGAGCATTATTTCAAATGATCAATGGCAACAGTTTTCTTCAACTGAGGAAACATTTCTTGAATCAAACTCAGCCTCATGGATTGATCCTCAATGTAGTAAAAGGCATGTTAATGTACCAGTTAAATCAGTGGCATCTATTGTCAAGCTGCAATATGAAAAATCAAACATAAAAGGAAGTTCAATGCATGCACCAGGAAATTATGTGAATAGAAAAACTAAGAGTCTCAGTTTGAATAGCTGCCCATATCATCTAATACAAACTAGAGAATCTTCCTTTGCATATTATGTTTGCAAAGTTTGTGGGAACATGAGAGTTAGCCCCTGTAGGGTGGTTACCCTACAGTAAAACATCCTGAAACACATCTAGCGGGAAGCTGCTACTATGGATCTTTGGAAGTGCCTGCATTGCATTCTTTAGATGGAAATACTAGTGTTTGGAGCCCAGAAAGAGCCAGCTTGAAATTAGTTGAAAAAATCATCATCTATGGTCATCTAGGGGCTGGGCCTGAAATTTCTTGACAAAAGCCTTCATAATTCAAAGTCAATACATTCACGGGATCAAGATGACTCTTGCAAGTCAGAATGCAGCGATAATTCCGCTATGAGCCCTACCCCATGTTCAGCAGGATGTGCTTTTGATGACCAGTCTCCAGGTCAAGGACATGGAAGCTGTCACTTAAATTTTAAAAGGCAATATAAGACAAGTATAACAGCTCTAGTGCCAGCAGACATACATGGTTTGCCCAAAATTAAATCAAGTGGACCTTCACCTCTGATTGAATGGTGGAGATTCGGTGGCAGGTGTGATTGTGGTGGATGGGATCTGGGTTATGCACTCACCTTACTCCACAATCGGAAACAAAGAAGGAAAAGCGACTTAATTGAGACCAATTCAAAGGCAGAGGATTGTTATTCATTATATGTGCTTTCTAAGGTATTGTATCTGGGACCAACCATTTTTATTTTAATTTATCTAGAGTGCCACAGTGTTATGTTATGGTTCATCCATATCATTTTCTCCTCCTTTTTTCCCTCTGAAAATACCGGGAAGTTTGTCATTCTGTCACAGCTATATGAAATTTTTGTTCTTGTCAGACATTATGTGAACTGCAGGGAGAAAGGGAAGACAGACCCGCATTAACAATGGCAACAGTTGCTGAAGATCTGTATTCTGTTAGTTTTCAATCACAATTCTCTATAGTTTTATCCATGCTGCACAGCAGTTTTATCCTGCTGCACACAGAAAGAATCCTCATTCCTCCTGGCATGCATAATAAAAACAATAATAGAGTAACTGATTACAGTTGGTACCAAAAGCAAAAGAAAAGAGCCCTGGGCACCTTGGGGATGAGCAGGGAGGATATCAAATTTATTCCTAGATAGATAGAGGTGTACATTGTACTGTAAAGTTTTGTCGGTCAATTTGTGGAGATTGGGCTTTAGGTTAAAGTTGTTGTCATCCATGATCCCCTATCGTGGTCTGGGTACATGGAAAATCCTGTCATCCAAATGCTAAGAGCATCCCAAATGTATATTCAGCGATGGCTATTTCCATGTTGTGGGTCTTACAACTCCCGCATCGGTATTGGCTTCTTGTACTATCCAAACATCGTGGCAAGATGTCAAGGTCTATTGGTTATGATTTGTGAACAAAATAATAGAGCAAAAATATGTAAATTATGTTGTTTTTGATCAATTCCTTGCACATCCTTCTGGTCTGGATCAAGGTTCAAGATCTTTACACCTAACATAACATCAGTAGAAGTAGGACACCAAGCACTTTTTGGGATTGTTTCTACTGTAGAAACTGCTTTCTATCATATTTCCCTTGTATATTCAAAGAACAATACAATTTTGTTACTGTACATTACACATTTCAGCGTCCTTGTGGCCCTTTTATTTGTACTTTGTAGCTTCCTTTTAACTTTTGTGATTGTAAACCCTGATGTGTTCATTGTGTTATAAGGCAAATTGGATGAGAACTAGAGTTCATTGTACTATTACAACAGTTTCTTAGTTCTTATCTGTACAACCACCAATCCTGTGTGTGTTGCTATTTGGAAACTGTTACTTCAGTTTGCTTGCTTATCTGGCGTATCGTTGATACTTGTAATTAGGAACTTACGTGCAGTTCTAATTAAAATTAGCCAGAACTGCTTCATTTTTATTATATAATAGTGCAGCTATGTTACAGTTGATATTTAGAAGTTCTGTACAAAATATTTTTATATCTAGCATTAGTTATATTGAGAAATGAGTATGCCATATGTTCCTTCAGATTTCTCTTCTTGGCAAAACTATGCTTAGTCAACCCAATTGTCAATTTCTGGTTTCCTCGCCCGTGTTTCTTTTCTCAAGATTCAAGAGTTTTTATATAAAATATTCTTCTAGCGCATGAGGGAGGGAGTAAAGGATAATCCAAAATGTTTTTCATATTTGTAAATCTCTGGGCAAGTTAATTGAGATACAATGTTTGTTCACCTCAGGGTTTTAAATGATTTACCACGCAAACAACATCCAAAACATATCTCCATCTAAAACGCCATCGAATTTCCATCAGTAATATTTATGTATGCGGTGAATGCTATATAGTCATTGTAAACATCCTTAAAAAGTGACTAAATTTATTTCAATAAAAATATCTATTAATTATTATTTCAATAAAAGTATCTATGGAGATGTCATGAAAAAGATAATTATCATCGTTTAACTCCTGGTACAGAACTATGGGCCATGTACCCATTCTGGACACTTTTGATCGACACACAGCTTGAGGGACCCAAAGAAATTGAAATTTTCATGCATGTGTGGCGTGAGTGAACCGAGTGAATAGAGAGGAAAGAGAGGAAGAGTGAACCGAGTGAATAGAGACGAAAGAGAGGAAGAGCGAACGGAGTGAATAGAGCAAAAAAAATTGAACCACATGCAGGGCTGAAAGTGTGACCCTGAGCAGGGTGATAGAGAACCAGCAAAACTGTGTGGCTTGTGTGGGGTTGTGGACTACTTGATTAGTGATGGAAGTATGCTGAAGCCATTAGCTTTCTCATGCTAGATGGTAATTATAATACTGAGATTTTTTTTGAATATATTAAAAAAAAAGGCTAGATGATAATGATAATGATAATAATGAAAAATTTTGTTGAATATATGCGCAAAAAACACTGGATGATAATGATAATACTGAGAAATTTTGTTGAATATATGCACAAAACTGAGAAATTTTGTTGATTATATGCACAAAAGTAGTAGAGATGATGATTTTTGTGAACTAATTTCATGCTGACTTTTTCTGGGCTGCATTTTCATCTGGGAATGCAATGCAGGCACTTCAAAAATAATTCATGAGAGCAGCTTCCCGCTAATTATGTTTAAGGATGTTTTACTTTAGGGTTTAACTTGTAGCAGTAGATATCAAGTCATGATCCCCACATAAATTACTTAATTATGTTTAAGGATGATCCCCACATAAATTACTTAATTATGTTTAAGGATGTTTTACTTTAGGGTTTAACTTGTAGCAGTAGATATCAAGTCATGATCCCCACATAAATTAATTAATAAATATAATTCACGAGAGCAGCCGCTAGATATGTTTCAGGATGTTTTAGTTTAGGGTTTAACTTGTAGTAGTAGATATCAATTCATAATCCCCACATAAATTTTTAACATTTATTAACGAGGTAATTACTAATTAGCAAAATTCTGAAATGATATTGAAACAGAAACAAAACCAAGTAAACATACATTACTAACATTTATTAATGAGGTAATTAGCAAAATTCTGAAATGATATTGAAACAGAAACAAAACCAAGCAGAACAATGAGAGTATGGGTTGGACTGCCCAATGCCACAATGTGGACCTGTTGAATTTTCAACCAGATGCATCGACTTCGAAAGATGCATCTTCGAAATAATGGATCAATAAACAAAATAAGTAAGAAACTTATATTCAAACCCACCCTTCTCTGCCTTCCAAGGTGAAAGGTCCTCTCTGTTAAACAGAACTAACTGCAATTTTAATGCTAAGTAAAGCTAATAGCCTCTTAACTTTACTAAGCTAACAACCTCTTAACTTTACTAGTACTTTAAAAAAATGAAGCTAACGACCTCTTAACTTTACTAAGCTTACAACATGTCTACTATACAACATGTCTACAATTGTCATCTTTTGCCTTTATCATAAAGGCTTACACTTCGATCTTGAATTGTCTACTATGTCTATTGTTGATGTCTAATGGGTTTATCATAGAGGCTTACAATTCCTGAATTGTCTACAGATAGAGTTCATTAGGTACTATGTTCACTGTTGATGTCTAATTTGTCTATCATAGAGGCTTACACTTCTTGAATCGTCTACAAATAAAGTTCTTTAGGTTCTTCTGCGCTTCATGTTCTCTGAAGTTTTGGCTTGACAACATATTTTTGTATCAAGAAGCTTGTTAAGTTTGTTTGACATTTTCTATGATCAATACATATTTTAGCTCTGGAATTCTATGATCAATATAGATTTTAGCTCTGGAATGCATTTATATTGTTTTTAGGATTAATACAGATTTTAGCTGAGGAATACATTTATATTTTTTTTTTATGATCAATACAAATTAGTCTACAAAGAAATGGCTTCTTGTGAAAGCAATCCATAATGATTGCAACTCTTGGGCATGTAAACTATTCAAACAATGAACAAAAAAAATAGCAATAAAAACCATTTAAACAATGAAAAAAAAATAACATAATGCCTCTCATTCAAAATATTGTATATAACATTGTAATTTAATTGTATACTTCAATAACCAAAAATAAAAATCAATGAAAAAAATATGGTATGTGCTTTTAACAAATAAAAATGTGTGAAATTCATCTTCATTGCCACAAAAATGTTGACATAGATAGAGCGAAGCTTAATATGCAGTAATACAATGTAATTTAATTGAATATCTCAACAAGAAAAAATATGATATATGCTGTAACAAATAAAAATCAAAATGCAATGAAAGCTAAAAAAAATATGTGAAACTCATCTTCATTGGCACAAAAATGTTCACATCGATGGAGTGAAAGACAAAATATGATATATGCTGTAACAAATAAAAATCCAAATGCAATGAAAGTGAAAAAAAATATGTAAAACTCATCTTCATTGGCACAAAAATGTTGACATCGATGGAGTGAAACTTAATGTGTGGTATTCAAACAACTCACACTGATCCAAACCGAAAACTACCAACGCATAATTGATAACCATACAAAAAAAAGAGATCATACCGAAAACGACCAACGCATAATTGATAACCATACAAAAAAAAGAGATCATATGACGATTGGCCTAAAAAGCTACCAAAATTAATCAAAATACATGGCCCCAAAGGCAAATATTAAACAACACTGGTAAGTAATACTAGTGGAAACAACACTGCCGAGTAATACTAGTGGAAATATATATAATATATATATATATATATATATATATATAACATATAAACTTTAACTAATTTAGTATTAAATGGATTAGCTTTACTATTTTAGTTTATTAATATGGATTAGTTTAAGAATTTCTTGCGTGTTTGTTAATATCTTTCTTGGATAATTAATATTATTTTTATAATTATCTTTCTTGGATATTAATATATTTTAAAAACTTGCTTGCATGAATATATTTTATTTTATAAGTTATCCTTTTAGTTCTATGAAACACTAATGATACATATGCATGGGGGGAATAAATAGTAGGTAATAAATTAATATTTATATATTTTTCTTATTGTGATTAATAATCCACTAACAACCATATGAAACACTAATGATACATATGTATGTTGGGACTAAATAGTAGGTAATAAATTAATATTTATATATTTTTCTTATTGTGATTAATAATCTACTAACAACCATACAAATGCATGATAGCATTAAAAGTTGGTAATAAATTGATATTTACACCATGGTCACTCTATGTATTCATAGTATATATTATAGCTTGCTTAATTTACTAGGGGATACCTGTTTTTTTTTAATTAGAAGTGAGATGCATGGTAATGTTTTATTTTTATTTACCCATTTTAACACTCAATAACAATTATGTTGAATATTTTTAAAATAAATGATTTTGTAGTTTTTTTAGTTGTAATATTTTTAAAATAAAATGATTGTGTAGTTTTAATATAATATATTATGATTCGAACAACCATTTATATTTTATTTTTAGTTATTTTTGAAGTTTATTATTAAATTGAGTTTATTGAAGATATTTTAATTAAAAATATTAATATAAATTTAATTCTAATTTCTAAATTTGATTATGTATAAGAGTTAGTTAAACAAATAATTAAGAAAAATAAATTTAAATTCATATTTTATTTTTTTACTTTATAAAATATATTATTACTTTAATTATATATAATAATATATATTATAAAAATTGTATATATTATTTTAAAATATTTTAAAATTAATATAATTATATAGATTAAATGTTAGTAAATGTTTATAAAGCATTTAAAAAAAATTCATCTCAATATTTTTATTTGAAAATTAAAAAAACATAAAAATAACTGATTATTTAATTTTATTTGGATTATTGTTTAATGTATATTTTAGATTATTGTTATTACATTAATTGGTTTGTCTATTTTGGAATAAGACTTGTAGAATTTTAATTTAATTATTAATAATTAACAAGTAGTTGGTAGGGATTTAACTTTCAGTGCAGAGAAATCCTAACCTTTGACTTGTGACTACTATTAAGATATTCTATACTATTTTTGGAAGTAAATTCGTATCATCTACTTAATAATTATTAATAACTAAATTAAATTTCTAAAAACCCCATTTGAAAATAGACATACCTATATTTTGACAGAAACAAATTTTAATTAGACTGCGTTTGTTTTATTGTTGTATACAATCCATTTTTGAATGCACAAATGAGTTTTACACCCTGAAAAATCCTTATAATACTTGAATTGTGCAAAGTTCACAAATCTAACATAGAAAAATTCATATCTATTTTTTTGTAATTTATCTAAAAACTATCAAAATATAAAAAAATACAACTTGAACACTTATAATAATAAGCATCAAAATATTTTCTTTTGCCATATGCTAATAACACATCAATTACTGCATTTCCCACAACTCCTACATTTCCCACTAAAATATTATGAATAATACTATTAAAAAACTTATGTTGATTGCAGATTCTGGAAATATCTAAAAAAATCTGAAAATCAAAGAAAAATGAAACAATTCACGTGGAGTAACTATCCAATTTGAAGATATTCCCAAAATTCACAACAGAGTGCGCATGGAACTCACGACACCATCTTCACTCCACTCTATGCGCAACTCACAACACCATCTTCACTCCACTCTTCCTTTTTGGGGGACGCAGGAATGCAAAGGGGAATCCCAAAGTCCTAAGCAAACTAATAGGGCATACAATCACTGGTTCACACATATGCACATCTGTCATCTCTGGACATGGCCGTTTCATTTCCAGGAACGCTATGCTCGATCTCAGGTACTCTCCATTTAAACATAACTCTGCCTTCTTTATCATCTTTACAACATGTGAAAGAGATCTATTCACAATCTCTCCAGTTGTATTAGAAACGATTGCCTTAGTATGCCTCTGCAAGAGAAGCCTACAACTTGATGAAGAGGAATTCCGAGAGCATGTAAAGTAAAGTGAAAGGCACTTTCTATTAATATATATGTGTATATTCTCCACATACACATAAATGGCAAAATCATTCTCATTCAAATAAATTCTTTAACATTTTTCAATGTTTTAAACTTCTGTCTTACATACACACAAATGGGAAAATCACTCTTATTCACATAAATTATATAACAACTGTAACCTATATTAATTTATATTATTTTTTAATCTCTAATTTTATTCTGATTGTTATTTTTTATTTTTGTTTTGATTTTTTCATTTAATTTAGATTCTTTATTATAGTATGCTATTAAGATTTTGTATTTATAAATGAAATTTTAAATATTTGAATATATTATTTTAGAATACTACTATATATATTATTATATATATATATATTATTTTATTTATTTATTTATAAATTAAATTAAATATGGTAAATATTTAAATATTTTTTCATTTATTTTATCTTAAATTTTGTGTATTGGTTTTATTATTTTATTATATCAATTATTCTCTATTATATATATATATATTATATATATATAATATGGGTTATATGTTATGTTGGTTTTTTTGTATGTATAAGAATGTATTATTTTGATAAATGAAATAGTGTTTTTATTCATTGTATTTAGATAGAATTTATTTCTTGAGGATTTTATTTTGGTGTATAAATGAGTAAGATATTTATTTCTATATGATGTGTGTGAATGTATTGTTGAGAATGTTACATGATGTGTGAATGTATTACTCAAAGCAGTATTTTTTTGCAGTGTTTATTCTTTTATGTAATGAATGTCTCATTTTGCATGCTTTTGGTGGTTTCATTGTTTGTGTGTATATTTTTTTGAATATTTGCTTATATTATTTTGAGTGTTTTTCAATATTTCTTCATTCTTTGCTTTTGTGTCTATTTTTTTTAGTATATTGTTTATTAGTATGTTTGTATGAATGTATCATTTGTTGTATTTGTATGTGTATTAACTTGTTTTCTGGATATGTGTGAATGTATTATATTATTTACTTGTATTCTTTATGTAGATGGATGTATTCTATGCTACATTTGTATGTGTTTAGTTTACTTGTATTCTTTGTATCTGTATGAATGTATTCTCTATGTGTGTATGGATCCATTTTTTGCTACATTTGTATGTGTCTTGTTCACTTGTATACTTTGTATGTGAATGGATGTATTTTTTATGTGTATGGATCTATTCTTTGCTACATTTGTATGTGTTTTATTTGATGCAGGAGCATCTAGCTGACAGGGCAAAGACAAAAGTGAGGGAATATGGTTTCTGAAGAGGACAGAGAGATTAATTCATTGAGTGGAAAACATACTTGTTTTTTTTTCTTTTCTTTTATCAAGTTACTTAAAGATTATTGTAATAAGTTGTAATTAGGAGTAGCAATAATTAGATTAGAGTCATTGTTTTCAAACAGTTAAGTTACTGTTGTAAAAAGCATGAAAAGAAAATGTACTAGACAACCAGACAAAGTTCCGTATGGGAAATAACTAATGTAACTAATTGAACAAATTGAACAAACTAACAGTAGTTAGAACAGTTTGTAAACAGTGCTATTAAATAGTGGCAAAAAATCACAATACGGGGGTTCAGACTGAGAGAGAAATATAGAAAGAAAAAAAATACAATTTTCTGTGCACATATATCCTTACAACGTCCTATTCATTTATGAAATATTTTTGTATTGAATTACTGTGTGAATATTATCAGTGCATAGTCACAAAACTTACATCGAAAAAGGGATATATTCGAATGCAGAGGTCGTTCAATTCGGAGGAGTAACAACGCCCATCTATAGGCGACTCCAACAGAATAACCAAACACACAACAAGAAATCGTCTATACAATTTCCTATATACGAAATCAGAGTTTGCCATTATAGTGAAGAGAACAACCACAGTAAATATAGGTATGCGAACTTAAAAGCATAACCAAAATTCAATTCCAGATAGTTCATATACAATCATCAAAAAGTTATTTTCCATTCACATTTTGTGCAAAAACTTAAGAACGAACCAGTTCACGGACTTGGGAACCGTAACCGTTACCAACATAAACCAAACCCCATAAATTCCAAAACCCACTCCTACGACTCGAAAGAGACATTACGCGACAACATAACTAAGCACCGACAGTGGCTCGAGGCCAACAACCATACCAATCCACACGCCGAAAGACTCAAAGCAAGCAAACCACAAGTAAACAGAACGACGCTACCTGGAATTCATTCGGAATAGTCGAGTGTCCAAGCATCGAAACCCTCAGTCACTCCACCTGCAAGGGAAACCAACAAACAAGAGTCAAATTACAATGGAAACAAAATACAAGGGATTAAAACAATTTTATTTTTTGAATGAGAAAATACTACACAGGGGTTCCGCTTACCTAATAGATAAGCCGTGACCACTGTAACCTCGGATTGTCTTCCTGATCACAAGGAGCTGAAGACGTTAGAACCAGAAAGAAAAACAAGTACAAAGATATAGCACAGAAGGAAAACTTACCAAGTAAGTTGGTGGAGGAATCAACGGAGAACGCCACCATTAGTTTGTCAAGACCGTGCATGAGCCGAATTAGTGCTGAAGAACGAGACCGAGAACCACATACTCATCAACCAACACAGAGAGGTAACAATAGTGAAAACCCAGGTGACAAATCGAGTAAAGGACGCACAGAGGTAGAGACCCGTTAAAGCCGACAATAGAAAACATAGGAACAGTCTAGACACAAGTAGAGAAACAAACCTTACCAGGGTTCAACAGTTCACCAGACGAATGAGACACTCCCAAAACAAATTCCGAACCAATGGAGCTATGAAGACCGCCGAGAGCAGGTAGCTCGAAGAACTCGGAGCAACAAAACCCCGAACCAGCTAAAGAAACGCACATTGAAACTGTGCAGACTACCAGGAGCTCGTAGCTCAGAGAACCAGGTGGACGAGTTCCGAACAAATACGAAACCATCACAAAAAAAATCACAGTGAAATCGGAAGGGTCGCCGAGAGCTCGTAGACTGAAGGACCGGAGAAAACACAAAACCAAATGAATGCAAGGGTGGCGAAACCCTATACCAAGGTGGGGTTTTAGGATTCCAAGAAGGGACAGGTGTCCGCTCAACACATAACCAACGTACCATTACTGTAGAACCTCTTAAACATAGATTGAAAATCAAGTTGCGTATATCCGAAATTCGGTGATTATAAACATCAATTGACGATACAACATCAAGTGGGGAGTAATTACGGCAGGACCACATGGGCTGGCCCCATCAAGTGGTATCAGAGCAGGAAATTGAAAAAAAAATGGAAGTTTAAAGACGGGGATGTGGAAGAGGTGTGCACAGAGTAGCAGACAAGGGCTTGAGAGAAGAGTTGAGAGTCCTTACTGCTCGCTTAGAAGCAGTGGAGGCAGGAAGGAGAAGAGACCCAGAACTTGGGGATGATAGTGAGGAAGAAACATCAACTGTTACGAAAGGATCAGAGGAAGAAGCCCCGGAGATAAGACTGTTGAGATCTGTACTGTTAGCTAACAGCAAACCCAAACCTGAGATCCCTAATTACGATGGTAGTCTATCTGCAGATGTTCTGATGGATTGGGTAAGTGAGTTAGATAAGTAGTTTGAAAACGAAGAGATCAGTGAGGACAAAAGAGTTAGATTTGCTGCAACCAAGTTAAAAGGACAAACTACTTTATGGTGGGATAGTGTCCAAGCAGACAGGAAGAGGATGAACAAGCTACCGATAAAGAAGTGGCCAAGAATGGTAGCAAAATTGAAGGGCATATTTTTGCCTAAAGACTATAAGTGTAGAATCTAAGGCAGAAAGGTATGATCGTAAAGGAGTACACAGAGGAGTTTTATCGTGTAAATTTGCGGGCTCGTTATACTGATGATCCTACAGAGAATACAACGAGATATGTGAATGGCTTGAGGATGGAAATACTGGATGAGATCAGTATTCTCTCTCCACAAAATATAGAAGAATCCTTTCAGAGTGCTGTAAAGGTTGAAGAAAAAATTAACAGGAAACAGAACAATAGGAGAGGACGAGGAAATGGTAGAGGATGAGGACAGTCCTACGGTAGAGGGAGAACTGCTACTAACAGTGAGGAAGGCAACAGCTCCAGAGCTTCAGGGACAACAGAGAAGGGAGATAACACTAGAGGAGGCCGGCCATATCAGCGGGGAAGAGGAAATGGTCGTGGAAGAGGACTAATGTCCAGTGCTACAGGTGCCATAAGTGGGGGCACAGATCCTTCGAGTGCCCGGAAGCCGAGCATGCTGGCCAGAGGGGAGCATTTGTTGCGCAGCCTAAGGAAGCTGAAGCACAGCCCCTGGAGGTAGAAAATGTGGTAGAAACATGAGAGGCATTAGTTTTAAACAAAGTGTTGTTGAAGCCAGCAAAGGAGACGACTGAGCAGACCCAACAGAAGGAACTGTTCCGAACAGTTTGAAAATCACATGGGAAGTGTTGTAAATTAATCATAGACAATGGGAGTACAGATAACTTAGTTGCCACTGAGATGGTGGAAAAGCTGGGATTAAAGCGGCTTAAGCATCCCACACCTTACAAGGTGTCGTGGCTACAAAAAGGCCACCAATTATTAGTTGATGAACAATGTGAGGTTGAATTTCACATTGGCAAATACCAAGACAAAGTTGTCTGCGATATTATGCCGATGGACGTATGCCATATACTGCTAGGGAGACCGTGGCAGTATGACCGGAAGGTGACACATGATGGGAAGATGAATTGTTACAAAATTGTGAAATATGGAGTCAAACATATGCTTGTACCCATCAAGGAGGAGGATGCAGCAGAATCAAGTGGAACAAAAGCATTGTTAATAGGAGGAAAATAGTTTTTTAAGCAGATTAAAGAAAACGAGGTGAATTATGCGATTGTAAGGAGGACAAAAGCAGTGTCACTAAACACAGAAAAGTCAGAATTGCCTACAGAGATTCAAGAGCTGTTAGAAGAATTTAAGGACATTGTGGTCGATGATTTACCAGATAAGTTGCCTCCCAGGAGGAGCATTAGCCATCATATCGATTTCATACCTGGAGCAAGTCTACTGAACAAGGCATCATATAGAATGAGCCCGAAAGATAATGAAGAGATTCATAAACAGGTGCAAGAGTTGCTGGATAAGGGACTGATCAAAGAAAGTTTGAGCCCTTATGCGGTACCAACAATACTCACACCTAAGAAGGTAGGAGAATGGCGGATGTGTGCGGATTCACGAGCTATCAATAAAATCACTATTCGGTACAAATTTCCCCTACCCAGAATGGATGACATGATGGATTGTCTTAGCGGAGCAGCCTACTTCACGAAGATTGATCTGAAGAGTGGATATCATCAGATTAGGATCAGAGAGGGAGACGAATGGAAAACAACCTTCATAACCAATGAAGGGCTGTACGAGTGGCTAGTCATGCCGTTTGGTTTGAGCAACGCTCCTAGTACTTTTATGAGGTTGATGAATGAAATGTTAAAAGAATTTATTGGCAAGTTTGTGATAGTTTATCTTGACGATATTTTAATTTTCAACAAAACGAAGGGAGAACACCTTCAGCATGTTCGAAGAGTGCTAGAGAAGTTACAACAGAACAAACTGCTGATAAACTTAAAAAAATGCACTTTCCTGCAGAAGGAACTAGTATATTTGGGGTTTGTAGTCGCAGAAAATGAATTGAAGATGGATCTAGAAAAGATCACAACAATCATCAACTGGCCATCACCCAAGAGCTTGTTTGAGGTACGTAGCTTTCACGGATTGGCAAGTTTTTATTGGAAGTTTGTTAGAAATTTCAGCGAAAGCTGTGCACCGACACTAGACACCATCAAAAATGCCAGTCAGCCTTTTTGTTGGACTAGTGCAGCAAAGGACAACTTTCAGCTTTTGAAGTGGAAGATTACAGAGAGACCAATCTTAAGACTACCCGACTTCAACAAACTTTTTCAGGTTCGATGTGACGCAAGTGGGATAGCTATTGGCGCCGTGCTCAGTCAGGAAGACAGACTAGTGGCATTCTTTAGTGAGAAATTAAATGAAAGCAGGCAGAAATACTCCTCGTATGACAAAGAATTTTATGCCGTGGTCCAAGCTTTAAAGCATTGGAGACACTACCTGCTGGGCAACGAGTTTGTATTATTTTCCGATAATTCAGCATTACAATATGTAATGCAGTAGCACAAATTGAACCATAAGCACGCCAAATGGGTAGAATACTTGCAGAGTTTCACCTTCATGCTAAGGCACATTAGTGGGCAAGCCAATAAAGTGGCAGATGCCTTGAGCAGAAGAGCTTTGCTCTTACAGGAAAGCAGAATACAGGTGATGGGATTCAAACATCTAAAGGATTTGTACCAGATCGACACAGACTTCAAAGAAGCCTTTGAAGCCTGCCAAAGTCCCGTGTTGAGGAATACACGTCCATGGTTGGACTACAATTTGCAGGAAGGACTATTGTTCAGAGGTGGACAGTTATGTATCCCAGACTGTTCGATGAGAGAAATTATTGTACGGGAGAAACATAGTGGTGGTCTAGCCAGTCATTTTGGCATAGACAAAACTTTGGAGTAAATCAGAAACTTTTATGACTGGCCCAGAATGCACAGGGATATACAACGATATGTGAACAGGTGTAAAGTGTGCCAACTGGCGAAAGGACATAGTCAGAATACCGAACTTTACACACCACTACTTGTTCCGAGCAGGCCATGGGACTCAGTTAGCATTGACTTTGTCTTGGGACTGCTTAGAACGCAGCGGGGGTATGAACCAGTGATGGTGGTGGTAGATAGATTTTAAAAAATGGCTCATTTTATTCCTTGCCGGAAAACTAGTGATGCCACGTATGTAGCTCACCTGTTTTTCACGGAAGTTGTTAGATTACATGGCCTATCCATTTCTATAGTTTCTGACAGGGATGTAAAATTCACAGGACACTTTTGGCGCACCCTGTGGAAAAAGTTGGGCACAAAATTGAATTTCAGCTCTGCGTATCATCCGCAGACTGATGGACAAACGGAAGTGGTGAACAGGAGTTTGGGAAATTTATTACGGAGTTTGACTGGGGAAAATTCACAGTTATGGGATCGTGCTCTCGCTCAGGCGGAATTCGCTTATAACGATTCGCCTAATCATAGCACCGGACATAGCCCGTTCCAAATCTTGTACGACATGCATCCTCGGGGAATACATGAATTGCGAGATTTGGGAAAATTAGAACGGAGAAGTGCAAATGGAGAAGATTTTGCCGAAGCAATGAGCGAACTACATGAACAGGTAACATTAAAATTGCAGGATAATGTAAAGAAATACAAGCAACAAGTAGATTCAAGGCTAAGGGAAGTACAATTTAATGTCGGAGATGAGGTCCTCGCGTACTTGCACAAGGAACGATTTCATAAGGGCACGTGTAATAAATTAAAATTTAAAAAAATTGGTCCCTGCAAGATCTTGCGTAAATTCTCAGCCAATACCTATGAAATTCAGCTGCCACCTGATATAAGCATATCACCTATTTTCAATGTGGCGGATCTGTTCCCATATACTGCCCAAGCAGAGGAAGACAGTGTGGTACGGCCAGAACAGAACACCCAAGTTGGAGACAGTTCTTGGATGAGGCATATGCCTTCGGTTAAATCCCATGAGATTGAAGGGATTCTCAGTACCCAGGTAGCCAAGAAGACACGTAAGAAGGAATATCTGCGATATCTCGTCAAGTGGAGAGACTGTCCAATGGAGGATAGCTCATGGCTCGACGTGGCGCAGATACGGAAAGCAGGCTATTCGGTGGAGGAGCTCATGGAACGGAGCCATGAATTTCTTTTACCCCCGGGAGCCTGATGCAGGAGCATCTAGCTGACAGGGCAAAGACAAAAGTGAGGGAATATGGTTTCTGAAGAGGACAGAGAGATTAATTCATTGAGTGGAAAACATACTTGTTTTTTTTTCTTTTCTTTTATCAAGTTACTTAAAGATTATTGTAATAAGTTGTAATTAGGAGTAGCAATAATTAGATTAGAGTCATTGTTTTCAAACAGTTAAGTTACTGTTGTAAAAAGCATGAAAAGAAAATGTACTAGACAACCAGACAAAGTTCCGTATGGGAAATAACTAATGTAACTAATTGAACAAATTGAACAAACTAACAGTAGTTAGAACAGTTTGTAAACAGTGCTATTAAATAGTGGCAAAAAATCACAATACGGGGGTTCAGACTGAGAGAGAAATATAGAAAGAAAAAAAATACAATTTTCTGTGCACATATATCCTTACAACGTCCTATTCATTTATGAAATATTTTTGTATTGAATTACTGTGTGAATATTATCAGTGCATAGTCACAAAACTTACATCGAAAAAGGGATATATTCGAATGCAGAGGTCGTTCAATTCGGAGGAGTAACAACGCCCATCTATAGGCGACTCCAACAGAATAACCAAACACACAACAAGAAATCGTCTATACAATTTCCTATATACGAAATCAGAGTTTGCCATTATAGTGAAGAGAACAACCACAGTAAATATAGGTATGCGAACTTAAAAGCATAACCAAAATTCAATTCCAGATAGTTCATATACAATCATCAAAAAGTTATTTTCCATTCACATTTTGTGCAAAAACTTAAGAACGAACCAGTTCACGGACTTGGGAACCGTAACCGTTACCAACATAAACCAAACCCCATAAATTCCAAAACCCACTCCTACGACTCGAAAGAGACATTACGCGACAACATAACTAAGCACCGACAGTGGCTCGAGGCCAACAACCATACCAATCCACACGCCGAAAGACTCAAAGCAAGCAAACCACAAGTAAACAGAACGACGCTACCTGGAATTCATTCGGAATAGTCGAGTGTCCAAGCATCGAAACCCTCAGTCACTCCACCTGCAAGGGAAACCAACAAACAAGAGTCAAATTACAATGGAAACAAAATACAAGGGATTAAAACAATTTTATTTTTTGAATGAGAAAATACTACACAGGGGTTCCGCTTACCTAATAGATAAGCCGTGACCACTGTAACCTCGGATTGTCTTCCTGATCACAAGGAGCTGAA
>APFE031557729.1:98012-120267 GCA_000404065.3 Pinus taeda
AAAAAAGTATATATATTATCATAAACACATAATAAATTAAGGGAAAAACATTAATACAATATTATTATGCAAAGCCATACAAGAGTGATATAATTTACCAATTTAATATGATAACAATGAAATTTAAGGAAGAGGGAAGATGGCTTGCATAACACTTGTTCAACCATTTGAAAGTTGTTTGACTAAAAGGATGTTTGAAATAATAATTAAATAGTTTCATTACAGAAAATCAGGGAGTCAAGATGAAGGAGCATCTACAAATTGAAGAGATGCAAGTTTAGAGTAGAGTGTGAAGTGAAACTGACTTACAAGAGGTGCACTACAATGAATATGTGCATAAAATAAGTGTGAGAGCTATTTGCAATGATGTGTGAAAGTGGTGACAAGAGCAAGAACAATGTGCACTCAAGTGTGAATATGATGAGAAAAACAAGTATGGCAAGTATGATTTGCAATGAAATGAGAGCCATAATAGTAAATTTTTTCCCTCTTTCATATAAACAATAACTAAATTCATAATTTTAAATATGATAAAATTTTCTACTAAATTCATAATTTTAAATAATATAAAATTTTCTACTAAATTAAGGGGAAAACAATAACTAAATTCATAATTTTAAATATGATAATTTTTTTACTAAATTTATAATGAATTTAAATATGATAAAATTTTCTACTCAATTAAGAGGGAAAAAAATACATATTACATTTAAGTTTATGTTATATTAGAAGTCCATCTAGATAGGAGCGTTTATGTTATATTAGAAATCCATGCTCCCTAGGTAGAGTAGACAGACACACCAATAAATCTATTGACCCTCACTAAGGATAATTCCAATTATCCTGAGAACATGGAGTCCTATGTAACTAAACACTCTACTGCAATAAAGGGCCACGGTTACTTATAAAATGCTATAAATATTTAAGAGAGGCTTTGTGAAAAAACATTCATTACCTCATCTTTGATGGCACATGCTCACTGGACATTAATTCAAAAGCATGAAATACTCTACTCTACCAGATTCTGTATTTTTAATCATAAGTATTATTAACATTGTAAGTATATTATATAAGGAAAAAATGCAAACTTAAAAGCTTCTCAGAAATGGGGAGCTTCTAAAAAATGGAGAGCAATTATTATGAACTAGAAACGAGGAAATAATAAGAATGGCTACTATATATTAGGAATGGCTACTATATATTTTAAAAACAACTAAAGTCGACACCTATCTTTTGGAATCTTATTGGGTATAGCCTGCAGGTTTCTATAGTGATCCGGGATTAAAAGACTGGAAGCTTCAGAATTTTTTCATGTCAATAAGGCCATATGCCTCTCCTGCAGTTATAGATGAAGTGAGTTCCTTTCTGTAAGTGGTGTATATTTTGAAAGACACAATCATTATCCAAATAGGTTGGGGATTGTTCAGCTGTCCGTCTAATTCTCCAGCATTAAGTGGTGCATATTTTAAAAAACAGAATCATTATCCAAATAAGGTGGGGATTGTTCAGCTGTCCGTCTAATTCTCTAGCATTAATTTTGTTTGGTTTGGAATCTCCCACACATATATATTTTATAAAAACCATTGTAATAGAAACCATTGTAATAGAGGTTAAAGGAGATTGTCTTGACTCAGTTAGAAATATTATTAAGCCATGAGTTAGTTATTGTTTACACTAATGGACACCTTAATGCAAATGCAAATCACAGATGAAGACATGGCTTAATCGTTTAACTTTCCCGACCGGGAGTACTACATCAGTAATTGACACCCTACGACCATTGTCAATTACAGTGGAAACTCACTTAATAGAATGTTACACGTATAGTAACTGCTAACTATTGATATAAGTTTACACTATCAATGGATAGGATTGGTTTATTTACCTGACGGTCCTAACAACTAACAGTTCGGGAGTTAAATACAAGTTTTAACACCTGATGTATGATTAATGAGTAGATCCAGAATAAAAAAGTTACACTTGACATGGGTAGATCCAGAATCAAAAAGTTAAAAGCAACAAAGCCCAAAACCATTAATACGGTGAAAGGCATGGGTAGATCCATTTTCCCAAGTATTCCGTTTGATAGCTATAATGGTCATTAGGTGCATCACGTTTTGTATGTTTGGGACCTTTGGATTTTAACTGAGCAGAAATGACACATGCACCGTAAAATGTCATCTTGTACCGTTTGTCAGACGAATGGGAAAGTATAGACACAATTTATTTCTATAATAGATTTCTATAATAATCTGTCATACTGTATACAATAAACATAGAAAATGAAAAGTTGGCTTTGTTGATTAAAGGTGTCAAAGGCTTAAAATCCAAAACCTTTCTGCGGAGCATTCACAAGTCCTACCGTCTCAACATGTTCACCCACTGAAAGGGTTGGCTTCTAATGGGAAGTTATAGTGACATCGCACAGTCAATAGAGTAGATTCCAGAGAATAAATATATGCGGACAGCTTTGAGTTTGAATCAAATATAGTACCTGATGAGAACCCTCTCAATGCTGGGTACAAAACATCCGATGTGAACCCTTTGAAAGCCCACTAGGGAAAAACCCTAAGTTTGGAATCTTACACAAGCCCAGTAAGACCATTCTCAGAACTATGCTTCGGAATATTACCGGATATAGCCTGCAGGTTTTTATAGTGATCCGGAGGCATCACATTATATGCAAGTTCCTAGAATCCAGGATTAAAAGACTAGAAGTGGAGGCATAGAATTATAAGTGAGTGAAAAATAGAAACAAAATTCAATAAAGCTTGGAGACGAGAGTTAATATAGAGATAATATAGAATTAAGTCTCAGCAACATTCCGACTGCATAGGGTCAGAGATATGGATCTTGGATGTGCAAGGATCATTGCCTAGTTACTTTATATAGATACAAGTCTTGATCAAAAGTGAGATTTGGGGCTTTTAATTATCCAGATGCCGAATAGAACAGACCAAGCTCCACACTAGATTTGATTTATTTCCAGAGACATTGAAAGGCTACACTTGCCATTTAGATATGGAGATTTGTAACGAAAATTTGAGGCATGGGCTCCAAAGAATAAAAAAAAAACCAAGAAATACTCATAGAATCAAAGATTAAAATTAAAGAAGAATAAGCACATATCGACATTAACACATCTTATACCATAAATGAAACCCACGAAACCCCGTCCTGGCAAGGACGGGTGAACACCCTCTCAGAGTCAGCAAATAACTCGGAGAAAATGTCCACGAAGACAGTAAATTTATTTTCATAGCTGGCGCGGGCCACTACCGGAAGGAAAAAGGCTACCAACACGCATATCATGACTCTAGTAGGGGTGAGCACCCTCACGGAGTCAGCAAAGAACTCGGAGAAAATGTCCACGAAGACAGTCAATTTATTTTCATAGCTGGCGCGGGCCACTACCGGAAGGAAAAAGGCTACCAACACGCATATCATAACTCTAGTACTGTGTATCATAACGAAGTTATTCTCACCAACATTTTCTTTCAATGTATTTGAACCCACTAAAGCCCGATTGCTCTGGTTTTCCACGAAATTCATAATCTGAATTGGCAAAGCACTGAGAACGAGAGCATTTCCCGGCACCCAATAAACTCCTTTCATGAATGCTTTTCATACGTCCATTCCCATGAAGGAAATGAATAGAATCGTTCCTATTAGGAATCCTAGTAACTGGGCAAGTTCACCTAGTACCACCATGATTTAGAGGGACACAAGAAATGGGAGATGAAATGATAAATCAAAATTGATCAGCGGCTTCATCACATTAAAGTGTCACAAGATTTGGGTCGGTACCCAAACGTACATTAAGGCTGAGACACACATTAAAGCTGGAACAGAGTAACAATGACTCAAGGTCTACATCTTTCATTCTGCCTTCATTCCCATAAATCTTGAAATTTCCAAGAAAATTTCAGACTAACCTTTATAGCCCATAAACAACTAATTAATAGTATACAATAAAGATTTGTAAATTCATCTCATCACATCTGCAGATTTTATATCCCTATATCGGAAAGCGAGGGAGAACCCCGACGTAACTCTCAAGAATCCTACTCTTACCAGGAAGCAAGGGAGAACCCTGACGTAACTCTCAAGAATCCTACTCTTAACAGGAAGCAAGGGAGAGCCAGAGGCAGCAATACAAGGCAGCTTAAACCCATAAATATGCGGGTTACAGTGATTAATGATACAAATTTAGTAACAAGGCAGATACATACACGAGGGTCAAGCTGGTTAAGCCAGAGACAGAGTCAGAGCCAGAGCCCCCATCCATACATAGCCCTCTTAAACCAATTAATTAGAATCTACTCATGACCGATCCATGGTTTTAGCCTATATTCTAGCAATGCTGGAAATTCCATTTAAAAGGTTTTTTAATCCTAATGAACTAAACCCGAAAAACAGAGATAATAGTTGTGTTGAACTAGTCCACAGAGCAGTGCATGAAAGAAATGTGGGTTCATCTACTTAATGCATCCATGAGAGACAAATCCATTAATGCATACCTGGATTCCATGTTTTCATCCCTTGATGGTTTGAAGAATAGCAACAACAACGCCCATCTCCTTCTGTTCTTCCATGAATTAGGATTTTATGGCCGAAGAGTTGAAATAAAACAAAATAATGAGTAAAGCCAGCGCATAACAGAGATCAGAGGAAATGCTAGAATGAAAAGAAAGTACACTAGTGCAGAGAGATCATTCATTTATATTAATATTGAGATATGATTTATCTCTATGGGCAAAAACGCTGAGAGAACTCACTCACCCAACCACCATTGAACAATTTTTTTTTTTTTGAAAAATGTTTGCACCTTCCAAGAATGATCTAGGCATCTCCCTTGCAAAAATATGATCCAGGTGCCTATAATCTATTCCAACCTTCTCCTCCATCAAGCATTGACAGCACTAACTGAGACTCAACCAGACTCAGACTCAGACTGACTCCAACTCAGACACATACCTACACCAGACTCACCCAGAGCATCCAAACAGAAACAAACCAGCAATCACACAAACATATCTGTTGGAAGAATGATCACACCTCTATAGAATCCGTAATTTCCACCTGGGGATCCTAGTTACTAGCTTGTAATGTTTACCAATACCTGCGGGTTTTGGTGTAACGGCAAACCTCCACATGGTATCAGAGCTTGGAACCAAGTTCGATTCCCCCGAGCTGCGTTTGCGGGGGGGTGTTGGAAGAATCATCGCACCTCTATAGAATTCGTAATTTCCACTGTGGAGATCCTAGTTACTGGCTTGTAATGTTTACCAATACCTGCGGGTTTTGGTGTAACGGCAAACCTCCACAATATCAGTGTAGTGCAGATGATGAAAGGAGGAAAAGGAAAATAAATGTTGCAATGGGGTTAGATTTTATATATATAGAGCATCTTTCACCGACCTCCAATCATCCTAGAAGGCATCACTCACGCTTTTAAGAACGCTTTTAAATTTTAATTAAATCATTGCTTTTCATCACTCATGCTTTTAAGAACGCTTTTCAATTTTAATTAAATCATTGCTTTTTCAAAGATAATTCCTGAAATCTTTTTTATTTCAAATTAATATATGCCTTCACTCGAGGCTCTAAGTCTCCTTTATTTATTTATTTTTAAATATTTTTAATATCAAAATATATTCTAATTTAATGTTTTATACGGTAATTTGTATTAACATAGATAATGTTTTTTAGGTTTGTTTTGTAATTTATTTATATGTAAAAGAAAGTCAAATTTTCAAGTAAATATTTCATTTTAATTAAAAGTTGTATGTGTAAATATATTTTGTAGTTACGAATATGAAAAAAATAGTCTACATAATTTATAAATAAAATATTTGGAAAAATTAAGTTAATTGATAATATCATAATTCTAATCAAAGAGATTTATAACAGTGAATGAAGGAGTGTGCTGTTAAGGCACTCCGTAAGGTCATTGGTTCTAGTCTCGTAGATACCAAAAATATAGCATGGTTTCCACTCATGCAGCTTAGGTTGGTGTAGCTTAAGGCCGGTGCAATCCTCGGGTGACTTTGACGGCTTAGATGCCCTTGAGTCGTGGCCTTTCAGCGGTGGCCTCTTAGCCACAGGTAAGTGTGATTTTCAGGATTCACCTACTTATCAATTAAAAAAAGAAGAAGATAATATGGGTGATTTTGACGGCTTAGATGCCACTGAGTCGTGGCCTCTCAGCCACAAGGTAAGGGATTCACCCACTTATCAATAAAAAAAGAAGAAGAAGAAAATAATATCATAATTCTAGTAAAACATATTTAAACTTTTTTTGAAAAACACATATACATATTTCTCATAGCTTTTTACTCACAATGCTATTAAAATCTTAAACAAATCTTTTAATCGTCATTCCTTAGACTAATATTTTAATTACCATTTAACATGAGCCAATTTATTATTATTATTATATTATTATTTATAAATGAAAAGTATTCTTTCAGATTTCTAGATATAAGATAAATATATCAAATATCTAATACTTTTTCATTTTAAAATAGTAATTATAAAATTTAGAATATAATGATAAATTAATAAAAACAATGAAGATTTGTAATATGATGATACTCAAAATATAATAATGATAATTATTATATTCAATAATAATAATACTTAAAATAAGAATATAATAATGATAATGAAATCAATTTTATTCTAGTTCTCTTTGTATTTTTTTTATTATTATTATTATTTTAGAATATAATAATAAATTAATAGAAATAATGATAATGTAGTTTACATGGAAAACTATTTAATACTATACAACTATAGTAATAACATAAAAACTTCCAAATAATTATAATTTTTCCCATAGATTTAAAATAGTGTGTATGCTTATGATGTTGAATGCCTTAGAAGACAACAATAGTGGCCTTGTTCTTTATGGAGATATAAAACACATATGGGGTTGGGATGGATTAGAATAGGAGGTATTAGAAAAATCTCTCATTCCAAACCAATCAATTTCTAAAACCAAAGTGATTGTACATAAATTCTAGCAATAACAACGTTATACTCTTATAATATTCATGTAGTTCTCCTTCATCTCATATTTCCACATGTATGAACATGCTCACACCATAATCTTCTCCAAACCATTCTTGCCTACAAGTAAGGTTGAAATAATATCCATTTCATCAAGTAATTATAACCCACCTTTCCATCTGTATCTTTCTAGCTTGCTTGATTACATTGTAAACCATCTTCCCTCAGCAAAGTGTATGTCTTGATGTGAGTGGTCATAAGCAAGATAACTAATTTGTATTGGATGACTTCTGCTTCATACTTGGTCACCCATCCATGCTTGGTAGCTATAATCTTGCTTCATGCATTAGTTTGTGATGGTTTACAACTACCTATCCATTTTTACTAGTTGTCATCTTGGCCCATGCGTTAGCTTAGGATTGTTTTGTAACTATTGATACTTATAAATGTCACCATGAAACTAGCTTGCTTAAAACAAACACTTTATTTCCAATCAACCAAGTTCATTTTCAATCGACAAATATGCAAGGGAACACCAAATACCCTTATATTGCTAGAAACACAACAATCCATGTTGCACATAGAGTTAAAAGCACAAAATCATAAGTCTCTTCATAACCATTTAATGCTGAGAGTTTTTAAAAATGAGCAGAGAAGTAGGATTCACTATACATACCTAACTGGGGGTTTCTTATATTGGATCAAAAAACCATATTCTCCTATTATATATTCCTATAGTGTATCTCTTTAGAGACAACTGATTCTTTGTTGTGGCACATTATGGATGCATGTGCACTGCAGAAACAACATGATGAAAAGTTCAATGCAATCCTCCATCACTAGAAGTAAGTTGGATAGTCACTTGTGACGAAGGATGTTTCTCTATTTTTGTACCACGTATACTATATGGAATTTTTGTGGCTCAAACGAAATCTACGCAGTAGAGATATCCAATGTAAAAAATTATCTCTTAACCCAAAAGATGGACTTTGAATCTATTGAAAAATACGAATAAATACATATTGGCACTCAAGTTCAAACATTGTTTTACATTAAAGGCATTGTGGGCCATTTTGAAGAAAAGTGATCAGTTTAAGAATATAGGATCCCGAGGTCAAGTGGCATGGGAAAGAAATGTAGTGACAAGTTTAAATAAAATATGTAATCGTAGTGGTGCACATAGGTCACCCTAATTAGTCAACATTTTCTTAAATAATTGGTGTTGAATTGGCATTGGTAATGGAACATGTGCCATATTGACAGAATATTAAAACAATGATATGGACAATGGGCATGCTAGCCATATTGATTGAACATTATTTAGTGATATGTGACCTATGTAATGGAGGCTCATGAGAATCTCAAACATTGGAAGAAGTAAATTCAATTGGCCAAAATTATGACAGGGTAGGGCCTGATGTAGATGCACATGAATCCCAAAACAAACAAAAAGAAATTTTACACACTTTACATCACATAACATAAATTTTATGAGGAGTGAAAAAATAATGTGTTAATGGTGGAGTGGGGCTTCTCTATTGCAGAAGATAGGGTTCACCCTCGCCGACCACTTCTCATCCTTCTCTATGAGAGATTTGCGGATGGTGGAAACCTCTTCTACTATTGTATTGTCTCATTCCTTTGTATTTGTCGAAGAGGCTGGTCTACAAACATATTTTTCGGCTTCTATGGCAACCAGAACCTTGAAATCTTCTACTATAGCTCGATTATGAAAATATTTCTTTCCACTGTAGAGCTTGTTACAAAACAAGGATTTCCTTTAAAAATTGTCCCAAACCTTGGAAGATCAAGGCTAGGAAAAATAACTGCAAACCAAAATAGTGGGAAGGCATCAAGTAAAAACATTATATGATATTTAAAGTTGCATTAGGGGAATTTGAGGTCTAAAATGGACCTCCTAAGGAAATTATAAAATAATAGTGGAAATAATAAAATAAGATTAGATTACATCATAAAATTTTAGAGGGGAAAAAGAAAAAAATATTTTTTCAACTCATAGTTTCAACTTATCTCCCTAATTTTTTACTCAAATTTCAAGCAACAATACCCATTGGATGAATAATTTGATTCCTCATCCAAGGAGTACCCATGTTGCATTCTTTCGATCGAACCTGCTACACAAAAATGAGAAATACATAAAAAAATGTTATTGCAATCACGTGTTTTCATGTATTTCTCATTTTTCGTGTATGGGGGCCTGTCGAAAGTATGCAACATGGATTGTCCTTGGATGAGGAATTAAATTTTGCATCCAACGAGTACTCGCTCTCGAAATTTGAGTAAAAAATTAGGGAGATAAGTTGAAAATACGAGTTGAAAAAGTAGTTTTATTATTTTATTATTTTCATAAGCTACTGCATTTTCCATTATTTTCATAAATAAATGCCAATAAATGCCACTTTTCCTTTCCAAATCCTTTTTCATTTCCTTTGTCAATTTCCGTAGCCATTTATTTACCACAAGTCATCCCCATCACTATTCTTTTTCCCAACATTCAACCTGGAATATGTGTCCCATGACCTTGGTTAATATTTTTCCTTTATTAACTTTATTACATAGATTTTTGACCAGGACTATTACAAAACCCTCCCCCTTGGGAGAACATCATCCTCTGTGTTTAATGACACCTACAACCAACAAGACTACTGAAAAGAAAAACATACTGCCCATGGAGCTTTATAACTTAGCTTGTTGTAGTATTTACAATGATCATCCTGCTGAGAAGCAAACCAAAATGAGAAACATACTAACATGACAATGATAACGACATGACACCCATACCACTTATTAGAGATTTATAGCACATATAATGGGGGTATTTACATCCATATACACATATACACATTTAAACATCACACCAATCATATTCCAAAAACATTCGCTAAACCAATGAATAGAGTAGGATACATAGCCAACATCTGATCAACCATCTCCCATGTAGATTCATTGGGCCCAAAGTGCTTCCATTGCACTTTAACCTGCTCGCTTCTCAGTTCAGAGCATGAGCATCTTTGTTTGCAAAATGCACTGAGGTTCGGGCTAGAATTCTCCTTCTAGCTCCACATACAATACAAACCAGTCAATCACATGATCAACATATTTAACATACTTCTTAAGCAATGAAACATGGAAAACATCATGGACTTTCACTATTGGAGGCAATGCAATTCGTTAGGCTACTAGTCTAATCCTTTCACTAATCTTGAAAGGTCCACAAAATTGAGTTTCCAGCTTGGCACATGATCCAATCCTCAAGGAGCTCTTCTCAGGCTTGATGTGAAAATACACATGTTCCCCAATCTAAAACTCCTTAAACAACCTGTTATGATATGCATATATTTTCTTCTTGTCCTATGATGCCTTTAGATTCTTCTTGATTACTTGCATTTCCTATTCTGTTTATGCCAACATGTCTGGCCCTATAAACACTCTATTCACTGGATCACTCCAATTGATGGGAGTATTATAACTCCGTCCATACAATGCCTCGAATGGACTCATTCTGAGAGACTACTGATATGCATTTTTGTAAGTGAACTCAACTAGTGGAAGATACTCTTCCCACCTTCACTACTAATGCATCACATACATCCTCAACATGTCCTCCAATATCCTGTTGACCCTCTCTATCTGTACATATGTCTGTGGATGATAAGTTGTATTGAAGGCCAACTTTGTACCCACACCTGCAAATAATTATTTCTTGAATCTAGAAGTGAGCTTGGCATCCATGTCTGACAAAATTTTCTTCGAACCACCATACAACCTCACTACATATCTGATGAAGACCTGCGCTACATCATTAGATAAGTATGTAGACTTCACTGGAATGAAGTGCACTACCTTTGTCAACTTATCCACCACAACCATGATGGAATCATGTTGTCTAGATGTCCTTAGAAAACATGTGATAAATTCCATGGAAATGACCTCCCATTTCCACTTTGGAATCAGAATAGGTTGAAGTAATCCACCTGCATGCTTACACTCTACTTTCACCTACTGACAATCCAAGAACCTAGCCACAAAATCTGCCACTTTCCTCTTCAGTTTAAGCCAATAATAAAAATTCTTCACTACTGTCTTTTGATATCATGGGTGACTTGAATATGGTTTTGCATGAAACTTTCTCAAAATAGTCTTCTTAAGCTGACTACTGTCTGGCACATATATATTGTATTTGAATCTGACAAAACCACTTACCGTGATACATTAGTACACATCCTAATCACCTATACCCTGTTGTAACTTGTGCATAAGCTCCATGTACCTATCATCTTGCTGACCTGCCTACAAGATACGATCTTGTAAATATTTCCCATAAGAGATCATAACTGTTATATGTTTCACTTGTATCCTCCTTCTAAGAGCATCTCCAACCCCATTCTCTTTACCTTTAATGTAACTGATCTCAAAGTCAAACTCACTGATCATGGCCAACCATCTAGCTTGTCTGGCATTTAGATTCGGTTGGTCAAATAGATACCTCAATCCACTGTGATCACTCATTAGTACAAACTGACTTCCAAGAAGATAATGTCTCCACATCTTCAATGCATGAATGATCTCTGCCAACTCAAGATCATGTGTTAGATAATTTTGATCATCCTAAGTTAGTTTCCTTAATTAATAGCATACTACCTGTCCTTCTTGCATAAGGAATCCACCAAGTCCTCTCTTGCAAGCATCTGTGCATACCACCAACTCTTTGTCCGGATATGAAATATTTAGAATTGGATTATATGTCAATAATTTATTTAATTGCTCAAAACTAGCCACACATTCCTCCATCCATTCAAAATTATTACCTTTCCTTTGCAATGACGTAATAGGATAAGCAATATGTGAGAAGTTCCCTATGAACCTCCTATAATAACCTACTAACCCCTTGAATGATCTTACCTCATCCAAGCTCCTAGGGGCTGCCCACTCCATGACAACCCTTATCTTCTCTAGATCCACTACTATGCCTTCCTTGGAAACCACATGCCCCAAGTAGTGTACCTCTATCCAAAAGAAACTGCATTTTCTAAGCTTGGCATACAATTGATGCTCTCTTAGAAATCTCAATACTATTGCTAAGTGTTTGACATGCTCTTCCTCATTTTTAGAATATACCAATATATCATTGATGAATACAATAACAAAGTTGTGAAAATAATGACACAACACACTATTCATAAAGAACATAAAAGTAGTTGGAGCATTAGTCAATCCAAATGGAAATAAAACAAACTCATAATTCCAATACTTGGTTCAGAAAGTAGTCTTGTAGATTTCTTCTTCCTTAATGTGTACCTGATGATATCTTGATATCAGATCAATCTTCAGAAACATTGCTACTCCCTTCAACTGATCAAACAATTCATAAATCATCGACAATGGATGCTTGTTCTTGATGGTCACCTTGTTCAATTACCTGTAATCAATGCATAACCCGAGAGTACCATCATTCTTCTTCACAAACAACATTTTTTCGAAGGTGACATCGTTGGCCTAATATATCCTTGCCAAACATCTCCTTCAACTGCAACTTCAACTCCACCAACTCTAGTTGCTTTTCCTGTAAGGTGCCTTTGATGTTGGTGCTTCCCCTTGTACCAACTCAATAGAAAAGTCTGAAATATATGCTGGAAACACATCATGAAAGTGTTGTAGAGCTGGGTACCTAATCAAGACATCTGCATCCTTAACTTCCTTACCTTTGTCACTAGAAATATGTATTGCAAATAACACACACCTTTTTCTATGACTGCGCTTCTCCTGCATAGTTGTCATTGTTCTAACTGATGTTTCCTTCTTCTAGCCCTGCAAGACTCTTTGTTCTCCATTGTCATCCGAGCACTCAATGGCATTGTCATAACAATCCACTTTGGTCCATTGAAGATACAACCTGTCAATACCCAAAAGCATACTATATGATCCCAACATAAATACATTCAAATGTGTTGATGTAGGCATACCATTTATCTCAAATGCACAAGATCTTACCCAATGATGAACTCTTTTCTTCATACATATAGCGAAATTCACTAACTAAGACTTTGCATACAATTTTTTATTTAAACGAAACTTATCCACCAGGTCATGATTAACATAACTATAATTAGATCTAGGGTCAATAAAAATAGAAACAAATTGATCACAAAACTTACCGTCCATCTCAATAATAAATTCTTGGTGATTTTTCTACTTATTATCCAATGTTGCATAGATCCTAGGAATACCATGTCCAACACCCCCCAATGTCTGTGCCTCATGAGTGTTAGTATCCTATAGTCATAGTAGTCAAAAATAAATCTTGTCTTTCAAATTTTGTCAAAAGTATAAAAGTATGGCTATGATCTTGTGGAAGATCAAGCTCTAGGTCTTAGGATGGAAACACATTTTTTATTATTCAATGTAAATATTTCAAATTGTGTCAAGAGTTACAAAGATGGTCTTTTATATCCCAAGGGGTCAAGTTAAGTAGGTCTAGGGTCAAGTTGCATCAAGAAATCATGAGAAATTTTGTGTTTCCATGCTTTGTCATAATGGGCACAAAATTGTGTTGGGTGTGGAGCTTGATTATCCTCTTTATTCATAAGCATCACCGCATTGGACCCCAGTTCGTAATGGGGCGGAAACAAAACCTTTTTGATCATCATTGGGGGGACCAGGTAGGGGTAATGATGATTTTATGAGCCACCTCCCCCCCCCAAAAGGAGGGGTTCAAGGGCTAGCGCCCCCGAAGTTAAAAATAGATGTAGCATTGCCTTGTAAAATTTTGTAATTTCATAGTCAATTTGAGTTGTTCATTAGGTAGGTGATATGACGGTAGAATTTATGTTTAATTTAGGATTTTTTCCCCTAAAAGGAAACCTCTTGCTATATATGAGGGAATTTTATTGCGTCTATGCATATGTGCATTCTAAGTGAGAAAGAGAGAGGAGAGTGTGTGAGAGCGAAGAGGAAATTAAAATGGATTTGTTGTAGGTTGTATCTATTCATTTTGCTGGATAATATAAAAGAAGGAATGGTAGTTTTTCCGTGGACGTAGCCCAAATTGGGTGAACCACACATATATATGTGTTTCTCTTGTTTTATGTGTTTTCTGTGTTTGTATTTCTACAATATTTTATGTGTTCCATTGCTCTGTAATATATAATTTTCTAACAACTAGTATCAGAGCCAAAGGTCTATCTAGATGATAAATTTGAAAAAAAGAAGGGTTCCTGGTTCGAGTGGGAGAAATGGCGGAAGATGGTAGGTTTAGAGTCGAGAAATTTAATGACCAAAACTAACAGTTGTGGAAGATGCAAATGGAATATTATTTGTATCAGAAAGATCTATACATACCATCGAGCGGAAAAACAAAGAAGACAACGAGTATGATAGACACATAATGAGAGGTTCTCATCAGAAAGGCACTTGGAACAATACGGTTGTGCCTGGTGACATCAGTAGCCTTTAATATTCCAAAGGAAACAACAACATAGGGTTTAATGTTGACATTGGACAATCTATATGAAAAACCCTCAACCTCAAATAAGGTTTTTCTTATGAAGAGTTTATTTAATATGAAGATGTTAGAAGGTGGATCTGTTGTTGATCATTTAAATGAATTTAATATGGTTACCAGTAAGTTAAGTTCTGTAGGGGTAAATTTTGATGATGAAGTTAGGGCTCTATTATTTATATGCTCATTGCTAGAAAGATGGAATGGTTTATTTATGGCCATTAGTAACTCTATCTCTCAATCTAGTACTTTAAAGTTTGATGATGTTGTCAGTGCAATACTTAGCGAGGAAATGTCATAGAAAAGCTCAAGTGAGACATCAGGTAATTCTTTGATTGCAGAGACTAGGGGAAGAAAAATGGAAAGAGGAAAGAGCCCAGGATATCGTAGTAAGTCAAGGAAAGGAAAATCCAAGTCCATATTGAGGGTAGTGTGCTAGAAATGTGGGAAGAAATGACACTTGGAGAAAGACTATAAGTCTCAGAAGGGAAACGAAGGAGAAGCACAATAAGAACACAATCATGAAGCAAATGTGACAGGTGATGTGTTGAAAGATGATTTGATTCTTTCATTAGAAAATATTATTGATGCTTGGGTGGTGGATTCAGGGGCCTCATTCCATGCCACACTTGATAGGAAACATTTTCATGATTATGTTCAAGGAGATTTTGGACAGGTTCATTTGGGTGATGATAAACTTTTCAAAATAATTGGAATGGGTAAAGTTTTCATAAAACAACATGATGGAAACCAATAGATATTGAAGGAGGTAAGGAATGTTCCAGATCTAAAGAAAAATATAATTTCAATATGGGAGGTGCGAGGTGAAGGTTGTGTAACTACTTTTACAGATAAACCCTGGAAGGTCACTAAAGGAAGCCCTGGTAATAGAAAAAGGAGAAAAGGTTGGAAAATTGTATTTATGCAATGGTATTTATAATTTTGTTAATGCTTTAACCTCCACAAGAGCAGATACACCATTATGGCATCATAGGCTTGGGCACATGATTGAGAAGGGAGAATTGTGTTTATGAAAAAAAAAGAGAGTCAGGTTCCTTAGAGTTGGGAAAGAAAATAAGAGCAAAAAATTAGAGCTTGTGCATACATATGTATGGGGACCTAATCAATTATCATCTCTCCGTGGCTCTCATTATCATGTTACTTTTATTGATGACGCAACTAGAAAAACCTAGATTTATTGTATTTCAAATAGATCTAATGTATTTGATACTTTCAAGAAATGGAAAGCTTTGGTTGAGAATGAGACAGGAAAGAAGTTGAAGCATCTTAGATCAGAAAATGGAGGTGGATATTTCAACAAAGAGTTTGATAAGTACATTTCAGAGCATTGAATTTGTAGCGAGAAGATAGTTCCAGGAACACCAAAGGGAAATGGTGTGTCAAAAAATATGAATAGGACAATCATGGAGCATGCAAGGTGCACGAGATTGCATGAAGTATTACCTTTACAATTTTGGGTAGATGTTGTAGATATTGTTGTTTATCTAATAAACAAAGGGCTTCAAGTTCCTTGGATGGTGGTATTCCATAGGAGGCATGGACAGGTAAAAGGGTAAAATAATTTTTAAAGACTTTCGGTTGTGAAGCCTTTGTCCACATTAATAAAGAAAATAGAACAAATCTTGAAGAAAAATCAAAGAAATGTATCTTTATTGGATATGGTGTTAATGATTTTGGTTATAGCTTTTATGATTATGAAAATCAAATCATTAGGAGTAGAGATGTCATATTCAATGAAAGGGTCTTGTATAAGGATCGAATGCAGAAAAATAACAGGAAAAGGAAAATAGGGGATACACATTGCTCTATGAGATCACAGAAAAAGTAAAGGTGTTTGAAAATAATAATGATAAACAACCACAACCACAACAATAACCACAACAACAACAAGCACCTCAAACACCTAAAAGTGTTGTTAGGATATCTACCAGGATAAGTAGGACCCCTGAACAATACTCTCCTTCATTATATTATGTATTGTTGACCAATTAAATTTATAGACTTTACATTTAAATTGCTAGATAATATAAAGGAAGGAATAGTTGTTTCTCCATGGATGTAGCCCAAATTGGGTGAACTACATATATCTATGTCTCTCTTGTTTTATGTATTTTCCAAGTTTTTGTTTCTGTAATATTTTATGTGTTCCATTTCTCTATAATATATAGTTTTCTAGCAAATTGTAGGCATCTTGAGTCAATTTACATGTCAAATCATGATTGGTCATGACATCAACAATAGTACAACGGTCAATAGGACAATTTTTTGCACTTTTTCCAAGTGTTATGTTTTGATCATTCAAGTTCAAATCGTGATTATTGCCATCAAGTTTGCTCTTAGCCACCTTGGAAGGTTAACTGCATGGTTGTATTTATACAAGATCTCTCAGTTGGCCATTTTCCTATCACAAAGATTGTTGTCTACTTGTTTTTTGTCGCTGCACAAAGGAGGCATGGGAGTGTTGTGTTTTTCTCAACACAGTGGTCAAATTGCTCTCATAGGTGCAAACTCTAGTTTTATTTCAGTTACTTGATTTTGAATGATTACCCAATTGCATGCATGAGCTGAGAAGACAACATAGAAACTTGCAAAATACCAAATTCTACCATCGCTACATTTTTATGCCATTCGCTGTGTTTTTCTGTCATGCACTGCACTTTCTCCATTCGTTGTGCTTTCTATTTTGCTATGTTTTCCTTGTGTGTTGAATTCTTGTTCTTACCTTTGCTAAACAGTCAAAATTATGATTTGGAGCCTCCATATGCAAAGTATTCCATGCCATTAAACTAAATTGAATCTCCCTCCATAATTTTGTGTTCCTTAGAGGTTTTCCAAGCTTGTTTTCTCATGTGTTGTGCCTGTCTTTTTCAATATTTCTGCAACCAAAATGAAGCATGTACTAGTTGTCTTAGGGTTTTTTAGGAGGAAATTTGTGCTTATTAGTTTGTTATATAGGGTTTCCTTCTTAAATATCATCAAAGTCTTAAATTGGAGCCCTTTTTATTATTTCCCTATCACTTGTTAAACAAATTAATTTTGCATTAAAACCCTAGAGTATCCCCTGCTGCAAGAAAAAGAAACCATGTCAACTCTAAAGGGAACAAAACCCAAGGGAGGTGCTATTGTCAGATTTGAACCTCAAGATCTCACATTCATCAATGTAGACCAAACTATCAGAGTTTATTTTGATAGGTGGGATGTATCTTGTTTTTTGAAAAGATTCAAGGGTATAATCCACCTTGATATTGTCCACTATAAAGATTTTTTGAAGCCTGAGTATAGAGACAAGGAGTATGGCTCCATTGTTCCCAAAGAATATTTTCTTGAACATCAAAGTAAGTTGTTGCAGGCTATTCAAAGGTATTTCACATGTGAGGGTAGGTTTGGAAGGATTTATTAATACCATTTCAGACTCTTGATGCATTTCATTGGGAAGAGCCCCTTGAATTTTCCCTTCTATCTATTCAAGAGTCTTAGTAAGATGGAAGACAAAGTGCAAGGAAAAAAAATTCAAGTGGAACCTATCCGTTCCTAGTTTTCCATAACTAATTTGTTGGTATTGGAGGAGTTACATAAAAGAAGTCGATCATGGCAGTCATTTTTTGATTCTTCAAAACTGGTGGATGATGTGTCAACTAGTCCCTTGAGCAAGAAGGAAACACCCTCAGTAGTGGTAAAAGGAATTCAATCACCAATTGGAAGTTCAGTGAAGAGGCCCTCAACTACAATGTAGTCAATAGGAAAGGATAAATGCAATAAGCTACATTTTTCTCCAGAAGTGGTGGTTGTCCCTAAAAATCCCCTCACTAGGCATGTTGCAAAAAGGTTTCACTTGGAGCATACATTTGAAACCATGAAGACCATACCAGAAGAGGAAGTTTCTGATGATAAATTTAGGGATATTTCTCTATTGCAATAAGAGTTGAAGAAAGCCCATATGGTTATTGCATTGTTGCAATAATAAAATAGGCAAATAAAGAAGGATATCCTAGAAAAGACATCTCAACCTAGTGAAGAGGAATGAGTGGATAAGGCTACACCAACTTTTGCCTAATCCAAGGGAAAATAAAAGGTAATCAAAGAGGATATTAAGAAGACAAAAGTTTTGGTAGCTAGGATTATTATATCCTCATCTAGAAGATACAAACCAAGAAGAGAAGACAATACAAGAACATAAGACGATGCAAGAAGAGAAGATGAAGATAGATGAGGGGAAGCACACCTTTAACAGGTTGAGAAGGAAATTGAAGGAGGCTCATAGAGATATTTATAAACTCCAGCAATAGGATGAAATGGTTAGGAAACAAATGAGTGACCTTTTGGACATCTATCAACCAACAATGGATAATGCCAAATATATGTTGAAGAGATCCCTTCCACTACACAGGAAAATGAAAAATGTATGCAGGCAAAATATTTCTATGAGAAAATAATTAAGAGCCAACAAATAGCAGTTAAAGGAGATGCAAGAGAAAGATAGGGGCACGTTAGACCTATTGGTTGAGGCAGCCAAAGTTTGAATGGTGGAAGGAGTAAAATAACACAATTTTGAATTTTGACTTTGCCTAAAGTATGCTTTCTTACGGGGTTGAAGTTTCGGGTGATAATTTTTTGTCTATAGTCCCTCTTCCAACCACATCTAATTAGGATTCTGAAGTTATTTTTTGAAGAAGCAACTTTCAAAGTATTTTGTGCCCTAGCTAGCCTTAGGGTTAGGGTTTTGGATGTGGAGATGAACATTTTGCATTTTTTGTGAAGGAAGTATTGAAAGGGGTATATGGTATGATCATTGTAGTGTCAACATCATCACCAACGTGTGCATCCCATCCAAAGACATCACTATTACTCAAACCATGAAAAATATGGCGTTGTGCTTTTGAAACTAGCGTTGTGTTTTTGGTTATAGATGAAAATGTCGAATTTGAAGGCTTTGTGTGGTGAAAAAAATCTTCCAAGGGGGGGATTATCCATACTCAAACTTGTTCTCACATATTGTATTCATCAAGAAATTGAGGAATCAACCAAATACATCTCAACCTTGGAGCATTGTGCTTTCATGCTATGTTTTTGCATTTATGGAGAATTAGGAAATTGCGCAATGCTAGGAGCTGTGCTTCTAGACATACATCCTTTTGAAGGAGTTTACTAAGTCAAAATTTGTTGTAATTTTTTTCATGCTCTTAGTAATTGCAATAAAGAATTTAGCGAGTCATAATCTTGATTTGGGGTTGTGAAATCAATGTAAAATGCTTATAAAATATCTAGTTAAAGCAGTCCTTAGTTTTTTGAAATCTATTCTATTTGCATTGCAGAAGTTAGAAACATAAATCCTAATAAGGATTTCAACCCCTAGAGGTGGGAACCGACTCATTTTGGCTTATTTATGATATAAATATAAAGGAGAAAAGGGTTGGTTTGGTTAAGGAGAAAGGACATTGTACTACACTTATTTTTGATATATTTTACAATGAATGAAGACAAAGGTGGATTTTTGTAGGGATTCTTGAGTTAGTTTGATTTGGGGATGTGCATTATTTATTTGTAAGTTATCGTCTATGACAACGATGCTTTGAAATATATCCTCTTTTTTAGTTAAACAAAGATTTTGATTCATAATTTACTCCAAACAGTGCCCTGTTTCAGTTTGCTAGACATCCATGGTCTCTGCTAAAATGACAGTTAGAATTCATCTTGATGCTTGATGCTCTTTTTTATTTATTTTCCATCTTTTATTCAACTCACCCTCCTACAACAAATTCATGTTAAAAATCTCCAAATATACTACCTATCTTGCCCCTATAGAAGCTCCATTTCTCTTCATTTCAGCACTGGAAACATTATCAACTAGACATGACTCCATGCCCAAGGATCTATCTCCTTTCCTTCCAGAAAATATTTGAAAATAATACCCTACTAAGCACTATACTTAGCCTAATATCTGATTAATTGAACTTCTTAGATAGAGAGAGCCCTCTCTAGAGCTAGAAGGGATAGATTCTAGCTAACAAGTGGTTTTGTAGTTACCTCTGAAGTTCTCTCCTTAGCCTAGCGAAAATTATAGAGAGCTAACATTCTAGCGTCGTTGCTGAGGAGTGAAAGCTTTTCCTTGGAAATCATATGCAATTAGAGAAAAGATCTATTTTCTGATGATGATAGAGAACTAGACACCAATAGGCTAAATATTTTCCCATTTATTAGTGATTTTAAGATTAGCTGAAATCAATTTTTTGTAAGGAAATCTGGCTTCTAGGAAAGTATACACTAGACATCATCCAGATCATAACCCACCTAAAGGTTTGGAAAGTCTAGAGAATTTGTTTCGAAATAAGAAGCATGCAAAAGAAGCTAAGATCATTGTCATAGAAATATCCATGTCCCTACCTAAACAGATTGAGTGAGTAGACCACATCGAGTTTGATTTGAGGTTCCAACAAAGTCTTTCCAAATTGAAATTAGAAGGTAATTTGGTAGACACTGTGTTTGATCAATCAAAGATGCAATATTCTTTTTATTTTGAAAGGAAAGTGTATTAGAAGCATATGAATATATCTAGACCCAATTCCATAAGATTGAAGATCTTGTCCATCAGTGCTAAGAAGTTGCCACTAAATCCTTCAAAATATTCCATTCAGTTCCAACTCTCTCTCTCTCTCACCATTTTTTTCTCTGTTAAACATCCCATTGATTTCTACCCCTACTATATCAAATGTTTTTACCCCTCCCACATCATCAACTCAAATATCAATCCCTTTAACTTCTTTCTCTTCATTCTAGACTCCTTAATCTAGTACCAATTCATCTCATTTAATCATGGCTGCTCATTAAGCACCATTGAATTTGCAAGGCCCACTTCATGATTTGCCACTAAACTATGGTCAGAGATTTCCTCAGTTTGATGGTACATGAGTTTTGAAATCACAAAAAAATGTTGACAAACTAAATTATTTTATATGTTTGGAAGAGGTGGACATGAGGATGCCAAGATAAGGCTTTTTTCTCAGAGTTTTTTGAGAGAGGTGAAGAAGTGACTCAAAAGTTTTATAGCTGCAAGTATTAGCAATTTCCAGCGACTTGAACAAAGCTTTATGGCTAGGTTGGAAGTAAAAAAGGACCCTCTTTAAATTTTGGCTGAGCATGAAAATTATCAATATTATATAGGAAAAATTGCAAACTTAAAAGCTTCTTAGAAATAGGGAGAAATATCATAGAGGAAAAATTCCATACATAAAAGCTTTTGAAAAATGTGGAGCAATCATTCTGAAGTAGAAACGGGAAAATAATAAGAAATTACAGCATCAAAAAGAAATATATGGCATCAAAACAAAACAAAACATGGTTGTGCTTCCTTAATTCCACTATTCTACTATAGTGTGAACTCGATAGTGAATTTTTAGTTAAGGTAAAAATGAATAAATTATAACAAATAAAGCTCCTATATTCCATTTACAACACTGTTTTATGTAAGGCTTCACGACAGTTACCTATCCAAATAAGAATGGCTACTATATATTTTTAAAACAATGAAAGTCAACCTATCCTTTGGAATCTTACCAGATATAGCCTGTAGGTTCCTATAGTGGTCCAAGATTAAAATACTAGAAGTGGAGGCATCACATTATAAGTGAGTGAAAAAAAAAACAAAATTCAATAAAGCTAGGAGAGGAGAGTTAATATAGAGACAATATACTAGCGAATATATAT
>APFE031557729.1:120888-172034 GCA_000404065.3 Pinus taeda
AATAAACAAATGAATTTGGAATTTCTTATTTATTAGCCATCACAATCACAATATAGTTAGCAAACTAAAATATATTCTTTTCAATATTTGAAACAATAATAATAATAATACTTAAATCCAAAATCAAATAGATTATAGTTAAAAGCAACAAAGCCCAAAACAAGTTGCAACTAACCTGCCCAAAACTAGCACTTATAGCTTTCGCCCCTTGGATTCAGACTTGAAAGGATCACATCAACTTCAAAAGTTTAGGGATAAAATATCAATCAAATAACATCATATGTGGTGGGGGATATCTAAGATCAATATTATTTTCAATATTTCAAATCGACTATTGTACAAAGGGTACAAAGTTTGAATTCGCTGAACTAAAATAGTCAATTCATGCGGGGATATTTGAGATCAATATTATTTTTAATATTTCAAATCAACTAATGTATAGAGGGTACAAAGTTTGAATTCACTTAATTTAATTGAGATAGTTACTTTAGCTCACGTTGGGAGAGGAGTTGGGTGCATTAATATAATTGTTCAATTATTCATACTCCTCTTGAACACCTGAACACCTTGGGAATCTACGAGTTACATAATTTCAATTCTGGATGTTAATTCTCTTCCCTAGTAGGGTTATTCTCTCTATAGGAAAAATACCTCCCTCTTCATGACATACTTTTATTTTATACCTTAAATCTCTCTTTATTTTGTCAAATTAACAGGACTAAGTCAAATACTAGAGTTTTAAATAAAAATGGAAGAGGAATAGAGAAGAATTGTGGTACTTATTTAGTGAAAAATGTGTTAAGTCTTGGCAACATTTCGACTGAATAGGGTTAGAGATATGGCTCTTGGATGTGCAAGGATCATTGCATAGTTACTTTATATATATACAAGTCTTGATCAAAAGTGAGATTTGGGGATTTTAATTATCTAGATGTTGAATAGACCAGACCAAGCTCCACAACAGATGTATTTCCAGAGAACCATTAAGAGGCTTAGAATTAGCCATTCATATATGGAGATTTGTATATGGGATCTTTAACATTGAAAATTAGACGCATGGGCTCCAAAGGCTCAACAAAAACCAAGAAAAACTCATGGAATTAAAGACTAAATTGGTGCATATAAGGAACTCATGGAATTAAAGACTAAATTGGCGCATATAAGGTCCTCTAAAGAATCAATCATTGGATGTGCCAAAGATCAATCTGTCATTCAGGGTGAGCCAACACAACATCCCAACTTCGTAACCAAGAAAGAGGGCTTATACTTCAGATATGCACAAATTATGAAGAGATTTCTCTGCTTTGAAATCACCAATTTAGAAATTGAAGTTGGCACAAGTTTGAAAAAGAGGAGAATTAAAATAGATTGGAAGCTTATAAACTAATTCATCCATTTGCATTCATTTCATAGGTCTTGACTCCATGTGTTTTTTTTCCTTATATCTTGCTTGCTGGTAAATGGACCTTTATCCCTTCTCTTAAAGTTAGTGGTTCACTTTATCATCTCATTTATACTGATCCCATTAAATATACACATGTACTCTGCCACATTATCTTTGTGCATGAATACCCTTAAATAAATCCAATTAGAAAAAAGGAAACCATTCAAAATAAAAACTATGAGTTGCATATTTCAATTCTGGATCTCAATTCTATTCCCTATGCTTATTCTGGATGATAATTCTCTTCCCCGTTGCTTGGTTCGCATCGACTGGGGCATTGAGGCATCCATTGGTAGCTTCTCAACACTACTAAGGAAGTTACCAAGAAACATAGTTACCCACCTTAGGTTGCGCAAAGTACACTCTATGCTAATGAAATTACCAAGAAATGCTTGCACTAGCAACGGGGTTCACACCCGCTAGGGCATTGAGGCATTCGTTGGCAGCTTCTCTATGCTGATAAGAAAATTACCAAGAAACATAGTTACCCACCTCAGGCTACGTAAACTACACTCTATGCTAACGAAATTACCAAGAAAATATTTCACTATTAGTGGGGTTCACACTTGCTGGGACATTCAGGCATCCATTGTCATCTTCTCAACACCGCTAAGGAAATTACCAAGAAACACAGTTACCTACCTCAAGCTGCTCACACTACACTCTATGCTAAGAAAATTACCAAGAAATGCAGTTACCCACCTCAGGTTGTGCACACTTCATTCTATGCTAAGGAAATTAGGAAGAAATAGAGTTACCCACCTCTAATAATTAATAATATACAATAAATAATTTTAAATTCATGTCATCACATATGCAAATTTTATAGCCCTTTATCCGGAAGAGAGGGAAAACCCTGATGTAACTATGAAGAAACCTACTCTTACCATGAGTGTGAGAGATCTATAGATTTAATTTTACTGGATGGTTTTAACCATTATCTAAATGTGGGTCAAGTCAATAATCAATGTAGTGAAAAAACTAAGTAGGGTAATCTAATTAATGAATCCACAAGCTAGCTAAATGTAGTGACCGGGTAACCATGTCTACCACATAAGGGATAAATTGATTTAATGTGGGAGAACCAGAGGCATCAATACAATGTAGATTAAACCCATAAATATGTGGGTTACAATGATTAATGATAAAAATTTAATAAACACGATAGATATAAACACTAGGTTCAAGCTGGTTAATCTAGAGATAGATCCCCCATCTACACACAACCATCGTAAACCAATTAATGAGAATCTAACCATGATCGATCCATGGTTTTATCCTATATTATAGTTGTTTAGTAATTTAACTGTTGTTAAATTATTACATAAATTATCGATTAGGGCTTGTAAATTGATGAAGTGTATGTGCACTGTTTGTGCTAAGAGTCCTTATTATTCAAGAAATTCCTAGATTAAATTGAGATAGCGAGATGCACATGTTTTCTCTAACAACTATCACTCACATGAATGTAAATATGTCACTCTTAACAAAAATGAAATCAAAATGAAATATCACACTTTACATGAAAGAAAGATCACACTTTCTTGAAATAAATATCACACTTTTCTTTGAAATAAATATCATGCTTGCTTGAAATAAATTTCATACTTTGTTAACTAAATGATGAAAATAAGACTAAATCACTTCGCAGAAAAAAGAGAAATTAACTCTATAATCACACTAATTGGAAATTGAAATATTCTTCCCTCAAATGTAATTTAACTTAGATGTAAAACTATACTACAAATCCTAAGACAATCCACACTTTGACATACTATTTTTCATGTGCATAAGAGATCTCAACTTCACTCATTCATCCTACAACAAAATCATTAAAAAAATACCGCTTCAAACTCAATCCTAAACATTCATTCAAAATCAAAACTCAACAGCTAGATGAACTAATTAAACACAATATAAAATGTAGAATTGAAATGTTAATTAAAAACGATAAAACCTTACAACTCCAAGGGGCCCTCCTGTGAGATGTAGGTAACAACATGACTTCTTCAAAGGATTATTTATGCATTGAGATAATTCACAACAAGGGTATCAAACAAAACATATTTTTATAAATGTAAACAGAGTTTTCAAAACAATATACATGTTTGTCTTTATCATGCCAAGAGGTAGATTTATAACCTTTATCAATAACAGTTTTAGAGATTTACAAGCCTATCCTACTCGATAGAGACTAAAAATAACATAAGAAGATAATATGACATGATTTCCTCATGATTTGATATCGAAGAAGCAAATCTCGAGGCTAAATATATACTTCCATTAATTTTCTCGCTCGCCTGGTTCACCTTCAGCTCCTTCTTCACTGGTTGACTTCTGCGTTGATTAGGATTAGACGGTGTTCTTATTATTTATCCAGGTCATGAATATAGGTAAATATTGTTATTCCAACTTTTAGCCACCTACCCATATGTATCTTTCCTCAGCTGGAGTTTCGGAACCCATCAAACCTTCAACTATGTTACAAAATCAGTCATTAGCTACAAAATTGGTGCAATTCTGTATCTTATGCAAATATTGAGTTAAATAATAAAGAAAAATGAAACTTATGAAATAAAATATGTTTAAGTACATGTTATTGCGATGAAACTTGTAAAATGATGTTCAATTAGAGTTATTAGAGTCAAAAGGAAGGAGGACGGAGTGTAAGAATGTTGTCAAGAAGAGACAATTTTGGGCTTCAACATTCCCCCACATAGAAGACATTTTATGTCCTCATGCAAAATATTTCAAAATTTTGTAATCCTTCTCTATTACTGAGCTACTTCAGAGGCCTGAGCAAGAATATCTAAGTTAGTTCTTCTTTCTTTCCTGATGTTGATTGTCATCCTTGGTTTCTTTATCAAGATCCTGTACTGCAAACTTATGACCTTTTCTTAAGAAATTTATTTTTAGCTTTCAATTTCTTATTTTTCTCATACCATAAACGAATATGTAACAAGATATTATCATTTTGAGTTCCCTAAATTTCATTTTGTACCTTTAGTGCTTCATGTTCCCGTTTCAAACGTTTATTTAACCCCTCCAATTTATAGATTTCCTTCTTAAGAGTGTTTACAATTTGGGGTTCTTTTGGAGGATCAAAATGAATTCCTTCATTTAAATTTCTTCTTGGTTTGAGGATGATTCAAATGTTTTTCCTGTAGCTCTTCATTCCAGAGATTCTATGTAGTCGTATATTTTTTGTTGGATAGAATCAATTTTCAAAGTTCTCCTAGCTGGACTTGCAACTAGTGATGGAACTTTGAGTTTCTCTTCTTCTTCTAAATTGATGAGTCCTAGTGTTTGCTGAGATTGTGCATGTATTGGTTTGTTAAGCCTTTCACTTCTTCTTATAGTAGTACAGGGATGCCTTTTAACCTTTTCTTGTTCCGTTTCTCCTTTTGATATACTTTCCCCTTTATTGTTGGTTATCTTTCTTCTAACATTTTTCTGCTTAAGGGTTTCCAACACACTTGCAAAAGGGGTTTCACCATCAAAATATTGATCTTGTCATGTTTCTTGTGCAAGTGAATTTTCCTTACAATTTGAGGGAAACTTTCTTCTACTCTTTCTTATTTTATTACTAGGTTCTTCTTGTTCAACTTCTTTGAAATGATTTCTAACCAGAAAATATTCACAGTCATCCCCTTTGGTTTTCAGATGGGCTTCAATTAAAATTTTCGCTAACCCATGATGGTACAAGGCCTTATATATGGAATGTATTTTCCTCTTAATGTTTCCAACCGTTTTTCTCAAACTACGAAGCAAAAAGTATGGTAAGTTGATTTCATTACCATCAAGAAAATTCATCATCAAGCGAGCATGGTAAAAGAACATGTTTCCAAACCTAACTTCACAAGTTATGAATTTTGAATAATTAATGGAAAATTTCTCCATTTAGTCTTTAAGGTTGTGACTGGGATTCTCTTCTTAAATACATACATATCCATACTTGGATTTTTAAGGAAGACTTCTTGTTCTTTCTCCTTAATCTTCTAGTTCCTAAACCAACTTCCCCCAATTCTCGGTAATCCGATAGCTTCTACTACAAATGACTCTGTTAGAACCAATTTAATGTCTCCAATCTCTACTTGTATACCATCATACACCTGAGAAAATGATTTCATAACTTTTTTCTCATGCCCATCAAAATTTTCAACAAATCCTAACCACTGCGCTTGCTGCAATTGTTGTTTCACCTATGGGTAACCTTCAAGAAATTTAGCCCCATTCAGTTTTGAGAATACAATGAATCCCATGCTGAAGAAGTCTTAGTCCCTAATTTCTCTTTTTGACAAGGTTATGGAAGGAGTTTGGTTATGGAGTAGGTCAAAGAAATGAATTTGGGTAATATGTGAGGTATTTTCGACAGTGGAACAGGGTCAAGTGGAATGGATATGATGCAAGGAACTGTGATGGTATGCGAAGGAAGTGGGCTGGTATATGGAATGAAGGGAGTAAGTTTGAACGATAACAAGGTTTCATATCAGATTCATATCCTTTTGACAAGATATACATATTTTCGTTAGAACCAAATTTATGTTGTAATGAGGGTAATAATTATACAAAATGGCAAAAACAACGATCATTCATCCATTTAATTTCATAATTCAATGTTTTTCCCTTTATTATCTAACTAATATTTACATACCTTCTATCTTGCCTTACTGATTTTTGGATTTGTCCTTTTGTAGGTTGTACTCAAGTTGCTTTAGTTGTGATCCTCATTCAATTTTCTTTTTCCATGATCTTCATTTTCCCTAGTTGCAATCTGTCAAGTTAGCTGTGGAATTCCACGAGAGCTACAGATTATTGACAATTCTATAGCTGTCTTATTTTTCAAAGAGGAATAAAAATAAATGGGACAAGAATAGGGAATTAAAAACAAAATCTATGCTGCTAAGAATTCTTGGTTTTCAACTTAGATTTTCTGTATAAACATGCCAACAATGTTGGTTTTCATGTTTATACAAAACTTTTATTTATTTATTTATTTTTTTTTGAAAAAGAAAGCGGATGGCTAAGTTGGAGAGGAAGAATAATCTTCCTTGGCCAACTTAAAATCAAGATTATCTTTCATATTTCTTATAAACTCTCCGTTTATTAATAGTTTATGATATATTCATAATCTATGACCATTTACAAGGAAGGTTACTTTTTCTTCATCAATGATTTTGATTCTGACTGCTCCATTATCAAAGACAGTTTCAATCTTATAAGGACCAAGCCAATGAATTTGAAATTTTCCTTGAAAATCTTTAAACTTTGAATCAAAAAGCAATGCCAAATCACGAGGCTGGAGTTTTCTTTCATTGATAAACTTATCATGCCACCTGGATATTTGTTGCTGGACTATATTGGTTCTATGAATAACATCTTTTTGTATCTCATCAAGTTCATTCAATTCTCCATTCTTTGTCTTTGGGCTTCTGACAGATCAAGACCCAATTTGGTTGTTGTTTTAAAAACCTTCATATAGAACTCAATAGAAAATAGGAATTTCTTTCCATAAACAAGTTCATAATGAGTGTGTCCTTTTGTGTTTCTCCATGTGGTATGATATGGCCATAAATATTTTGAAAACTTTTCTACTCAATCACTTCGATGCAAATGCAGAGTCTTGGTAAGAATTGCTTCAATTACTTTATTGGTAGATTCAACCTTTCCATTTGGTTGTGGATGATATGGAGTAGACTTACGATGTTTGATTTTGTATTCCTCCATTATATTTTGTACTAACTTGGATGTAAATTCAGTACCTTCATCTGTCAAAATTTCCCTTGGGACACCAAAACGAGTAAAAATATCCTCAAAAAGAAATGAAACTACAACATTTTCAATAGAAAAAGGAAGTGCTTTAGCTTCTACCCATTTTGTTACATAATCTATACAAAAAAGAATGTACCTTTTTTTATCTTGATGGTGGATTGATTGGACCAACAAAATCCAAAGCCCATTTCTCAAAAGGTTCAATAAGAAGTTGGGGTTGTAGACGCGTTTCATCCAAAGAAATATGTTTTCCCATTCTTTGACAACTGTCACATCTCTTAAAATATTCTTTGGCATCCTTAAAAAGAGAAGGCCAATAGTATCCTAAGAGAAGGAATTTATAGGCAATTATTTTATCATTGAAATGTCCTCCACATGGTTCATCATGACAAGATTTTAATATCTATGGTACTTCATCCTATCTAACACATCTTTTACAATTCTTCATTTATCCATGAATGAGATCCACTAGTTTGAATAACCTTATTTTTTTCTCGAAGAGACAAATATGAAGGTAACTTCACTGTGGCCAAATAGTTAGAAATATCTGCAAACAAAGGAGATTTAATTGATACTGCAAAAATATATTCATCGAGAAATTTATCTTCTATAGGAACATCTTTATTATCATTTTGTATTCTAGATAGAAAATCAACAACTGTGTTTTCCTTTCCAAGTCTATCCAAAATAGTAATATTGAATTCTTGTAATAAGAATAGCCATCTTGTAATTCTTCCATTAGTAATTGATTTATGCATTAAATATCTAATTGCAGAATGATTTGTGTGAATGAAGGTTTCATAACCAGTGATATAATGTCTGAATTTATTGATGGCATGTACAAAAACTAAAATATCCTTTTTTGTTACAGTGTAATTCAACTCTGTAGGGGTCAATTTTTGTCTTGTGTAGTAAATGACATAAGGGGATAAATCTTTTTGTCCTAATACAACTGATAAATTTGTATCCGAGGCATCATTCGAAATGTGAAAAGGTAGTTTCTAGTTTGGTTTTTATAAAATGGGTCCTTTAGAAATCTTTTCTTTCAATGTTTCAAAGTCTTTTTGGCAGTCACAATTCCAGATGAATTCACAATATTTTGTAAGCAATTTGGAAGGTGGAGAGGCTATATTTGTAAATTTTTCTAAAAATCTTCTATAATAGCCAGTAAAACCAAGAAAATTTCTAACATCCCTTTGATAAGCAGGAATTGATAATTTAGAAATGACTTTTGCCTTAGATGCATCGACTTTGATTCCATTTCTTGAAATATGGTGGCCTAAAACAATTCCCTTAGTGAACATCATAAAACATTTTTCATGGCTTAATGAGAGATTTGCTTCTTTACACCTTATGAGAGATTTTTCCAAATTTTCAAGAGATTCTTCCAGAGGGTTTCCATAGACAATAAAAACATCCATGTAAAATTCCACACAATCATGAATTAGATAAGAAAAAATTAGCTAAAGCTGCCCTTTGGAATGTTGTAGGTGCATTACATAACCCAAAAGGAATTACTCGATAAGCATAAGTTCCCCATGGACATGTAAAGGTTGTTTTATATTGATCTTCTTGAGCTACTTGGATTTGGTTATATCAACTAAAAAGATCCAAGGATGAAAAATACTTTTTTCCCTGCCAATCTATCAAGGATTTGATCTATAAAATGAAGTGGAAAATGATCTTTTAAAATAGCTTCACTCAATTCCCTATAATCAATGCACACTTTCCATTTTCCATTATTTTTCAGAACAATTACCAATGGTGATACCCATTGGTTGTCTGATATTGGATAAATGAAATTCACATTTAACAATTTTTGTTGTTCTTCTTTAACAATTTCCCTTAGGTTTGGATTCATCCTCCTCTGGGGTCGCCGGATTGGTATTGCATTTTATTCAATATAAATATGATGCATACAAGTGTTAGGATCAGTTCCTTTAATATGAGTGTATTCTCATGCATCAGTAGAGGAATGTTCTTGTCACATCTTCACTAATTCTTTCTTTTGAGATTCTTCCAGATTATCATTAATATTCAAAGTTTTCCCTTGAAAAATATCAATTAAAAAATTGCCAAATTTCTCCATAGAATGTAAATCCATTTGACGAGATGATAGATATTCAATATTACATTATTATTGAAAACTTTGATTTTGTTCACAATATGACGAAGATTCATTATTTTCCATTAAATTTAAAATCTGATCTTCTTCATCTGTTTTTGAAGTAGCAAAAATTGGTTGTATCTCAAAGTTTTCATTATCATCATCTATCCATACTTCATCTTCTACTTCTATTGTTTTTTTTGAACGAGGATATAATGTGAATTTATTTTTCAAACTTCCATTAAAGCTAAACATATCATTAGATCTACAACTTATAAAAGCATCAGTTGTAGCTAACCATGGTCTACCTAGAATCAATGGGTGTCCTCCTAGATTATTCTTGGGTGTCAATATCATGAAGTCAACAAGATATCCCCAAGAATCTAAGGATACAAATACATCTTCTAACACATCATCAGGTTTGATAACAGATCTATCTACTAATTACAATAGTGTAGGTGTATATTGAAGATTAGGAAGTTTTAATTGATTTATAGTTTTTTACTCATGATATTTATAGTTGCTCCTAAATCAATCAATGTATTTAGAATCTCACTTTCTAGGTCTAGATATTTCTAAACTGTTGTTTTTCCCATCATGATATCTGCAATTTTCCGAACTAATTGGATTCTTTTAACTTCTTTTCTTTTTTCTTCCTGGTTTTTTAATACTTAACTCCCTGATTGTCCTTGCAAATATTGGTATTTCTTTGATAGCTTGTAAAAAAAGGAATTTTTATACAAACATTATTCAGTTCATCTATCATATCGTAATTAGGTAACACAATCTATTTTTCTACCCCTTTGTCAATTTTCAATCTTTCAGGAAAAGGTGGATTTTGAACATAAACTGAAGGTTGTTCTATAATGGGAGTTACGTTTATTGGAGTATCATCAGAATGTAGAGGGGTGGTTTATTTTTGAGGTTTTTTCTCTTGATGAAGAGATGTCTCTTTCTTAGAGAGGTCACCTTTCTTAGATTCCTGGATGACAATAGATGGTGACTTCTTTTGCAATACTCTACCAAATCTAAGTTGGACATTGTTAGATCTAATGGAGTTATCATGTAAGTTTTGAAATTATTCCCTTCTATGTTGTAAACATGCTGTGATTTTTTATTATTTAGATTTGGTAGTGGCTGAGCAGTCAATTGATTTGGCTCTTGTGGAAATGGTAATGGAAATTGTGGGTTTGGATTTTGACTTTGAGAGGGTTTAACAATCTAAGGAAATTAATGTGGTGGAAAAATAAGGTAAGGTTGTTGAAATTGAGGATGTTGAGGATAATTTCCATAAGGATTTTTCCATCCTTATGCCCAAGGCTGGGGCCAAGGTTGCCAAGGCGTGGGTGCAGTCCAATTATTTTGTGGTGGTTATGCATATGTTTGAGTGTTAAAACCTTGAGTCATATTTGATTGTGGATTTTTCCATGGTCTATTAGAAATAAAACAAAGAGGTTTTACTTGATTTGGCATTATCTCCTCTTGATATATATTGTTAAGACTAGATATTGAAGGACATTCCTTTGTATCATGGTTTTCTGCACATATAACACAAGTTTCTACACATTTTAAGTCAAGGGGGCATTCTCTCAACGCATGCTTCTTTCTACATTTTGGACAAAACATATATAATGAAACATTTTCAAATTTTTTATTTTTTTGTATCTTAAGGGTATCTATTTGTTCACTAAGACTCCCCAAAATATCTGTTTTGAAATTGTCAAGCAAATTTCCTATTTCAGCCCTACTTACTATCCCAATTGTAGATTTATTAATCCTAGACATAACAAGATCTCTTGATTTTTCCCAGTTCTTGCCTTTCCCCTTGAAATGTGTATGCATAACTCACAAATATCTCCAAATGATAACTGATAAATATCTCCTTTACCCATCAAATTGAGAAAATTTATCCACTCATCTCTGATAGATATCAACAAGAGAGTTTTCAAGGATTCTTCATCTACAGAATGTAGTTTAGCCCCTTTTACATTATAAGCAAATATTTCAATGAAATATTCAATATTTTCATCTTCTTTTTGCATCATTTTAAAGATTTCATCTTTAAGGTTATGGGGCATGCAATAATCCTTGTATTTTTCTAAGAACACAATTTTCATTTCTTTCCATGTTCTTATAGAATGTGCTCCTAAGCCCATAAACATTTTAATGTTGCATCTTTAAGAGTGGCTAGAAAAAATTTCAACTTTTGAGTATCAAGCAAGTAGTCATAGGATCTACACAAGACTTCAAACTCAAAGAGAAATTTGTCAGGATCCTCATTTCTTAATCCATGGAAATTAGGGAGGATAGAGGGTGAGATATTTTTCATTGTGGTTATAGTATCTTCATCAAAGATGGGAAATCCAAAAGGTTATGGATATCCTCTACCACCTCCTCTTCCTCTTTCTCCACCTCTTCCACCTCCTCTATTTCGTCATCTTCCACCTTCAATCCTATGTTCACCATTCACATTATGTACTTTTCCTTCCCTTTCTCCTGCCATTGTAGATTCCTCAAAGCTAATACAAGGTTCCAAAATTGGATTATCTACTTCCTCCTCTAGTTCTTCTATCAATGGAATGTTAAAATATGTTTCTTCTTCTTCTTCACTAGGGATTTCCAGTTATTTTCCTAGAAGTTGTTCTCTAGTTGAATATAGAAATATTACTCATTCTGTTGGGGATGTAGGATCTTCTTCTTCTACTACAACTTTAGTAGAGGAAGTTGGTGAATATTTAGGTTGGATTTCATATTTATGTACCTCGTGAAGTCTATGTCTGCCTACAATTGATGAAATACGAGTTTGGATGGATGGTGTGGCACTACGAGGTTGTGGTGGGGTGAGTGGTGATATTGGAATTGAACTTCTACCTCTAGAATCTCTTTCCCTATGCATAAACATTTTTTTATCATTTTTTTAATGAAAGGAAAAAGAATCCTATATACAATTCCCTAGCAACGAAACCAAAATGTTTGGTAATTTAATTGATGTTGAATTACTACATAAATTATCGACGAGGGCTTGTAAACTGATGAAGTGTATGTGAATTGTTTTTGCTAGGAGTCCTTATTATTCAAGCAATTCCTAGATTAAATTGAGATATCATGATGCACATGTTTTCTCTAACAACTATCACTCTTACATGAAAGTAAATATGTCACTCTTAACAAAAATGAAATCAAAATGAAATATCACACTTTACTTGAAATAAATATCACATTTTCTTAACTAAATGATGAAATTAAACCTAAATCACTTTGAGAGAAAGAAGAGAAATTAACTCTATAATAACACTAATTAGAAATTGAAATCATCTTCAGTCAAATGTAATTTAACTTAGATGTAACTCAAACTATACTACAAACCCTAAATCAATCCACACTTTGTCATATTACTTTTCATGTGCATAAGACATCTCAACTTCACTCATTCATCCTACAACAAAATGATTAAACAAATATTTCTTAAAAATCAGTGCTAAACATTCATTCAAAATCAAAACTCAATAGTTAAATGAACTAATTAAACACTATATAAAATGCATAATTGAAATGTTAATTAAAAACAATAAAACCTTACAACTCCAAGGGGCCCTCCTACGATATGTAGGTAACAACATGACTTCTTCAAAGGATTATTTATGCATTGCGATAATTCACAACAAGGGTATCAAACAAAACATATATTTATATCTGTAAATAGATTTTTTTTTAATTGAAATGGGTATGATTTATTTATTTGGAGAAAATATTGGACTTATGCCATGGCAAACATCATTACATTGCTTCTATTTCTATTTCTTGTGCTATTACAGTATGCAAGTTCCTCATGGATTACAGGGATGGAGTGAGCTTTTGTCATTTATGAGGAGTTTTCCTTTCCCAAGAGTATAGCCTTTGTTCGCCATCAGATCTGCTTCACTATTCAAGCTTCTGAGGATATGGAGGAATTTGTAGGAGTCGAAGTCGAGCAGGACTCTCTTTAATCTGTTCAGAGTTTTGTTGAGACTTGCATTGTTGAAAAATTTACCCGTGTTTAAATTTTTTATTAAGATCTTTGAGTCTCCAAAAGCTTGGAATTCTTTGTCTCCTCTATCTCTTGCTATTTGACATGCTTTAAGGAGGCCTTGGATCTCTGCTTGATTGTTGGTTTTTTGCCCAATGCCCCAGCAAAAAATGTCCCTTCTTGATCCGTCCGAGGCATAAATGACCCCTCCAACTCCTGCTATCCTAGGATTTCCTTTGGAGGCTCCATCGAAGAAAATCGTGGTTATTTTTTGTTTTCGCCACCATTCTTGAATGGTGGCTACGGAATCTCTTTTGCGCCATTCCGGATTCACTGCATGAGGGGCTGATAACTGCTTCCGAGGGTAGGGGAAGAGGGGGCCCAACCATCTCTCTTCTTTAGGGAGAAGCAAAGAGTCATCTAAAGAATATTGTTGTTGGGCTGCTTCAAGGAGGAGGGATTTGGCCTTTATCGCTGCCGAGAAAGGAGCTTGCAACTTTTCATTGAATATCAGGTCATTTCGGGTCAGCCAGATCTACCAGCATACAAATTTGGGCATAGCGTTCTATATTTTTCTCCAAAAATATTTGCTGGGGATTTTGTTGGGATAGCATTGATTCCATGAGTCAAATAGGTCAGCAACATAGTTAAAGGAGGGGAATGTGATTTGTAGCTCTTGAAGTATGCGTCCCCATACTTCTTTGGCAAACTTGCATTCCATGAAGAGGTGCTTGGCTGTTTCTAAGCTGTTTCTACACAGCTCACATATATGCGGCCCATCTATGTTTTTTTCATTAGATTGTTTCTAGTTAACAATTGTTGTGGACCAGTGTCCAAAAGAAGAAGTTTACTTTAGGAAGAGCTAATGGTTCCCAAACTTTCTTCCAAAAATCCAGTAGTTTATTGCATTTCCTAATTGGCTGGAGGGCGTTATAAGTTGCTGCTGTTGTGTAGCTTCCAGATTGCCCCCATCCCCAGCTATCCTTCATTTTTCTGTTCACTGGGGCCGCTTCTTCCAGCAATTCTTCAAGGGCTCACTTCTGCTGGTTTAGCCGATCTGGAACTCCAAAAAAGTCCCAACATTTCTAGTTGTCGTGATAATCCCAATTGGACAAATCATAAATGTTGTTTATCCCTGCGCGTTCCAGCCAGTTTTTAAGCTCTGCGATTTCATCGATTCCCACGAGGGGGTCTCGATCCATTATTCTATCATGCCACAGATTTGTATGTTTTCCATTCCCTGGAATCCTGTATGCCTTACCTATGAAGAAATTCAGACTTTTACTGCATAATTTCCAAACCTGAGTGTTGTTGTTAGTTTGAGCTGCCTGTAGACTTCTGAGCGGCATCTTGTGGGCGTATTTTGATTTCAGCGTGTCGCAGACAACGTGCTTGGGTTCTTTGAATAGCTTCCACATAATTTTACCTCCCAACGCCAGGTTGGCTAATGCAGGATCGCGGATTTGTAGTCCTCCCTCAGAAATTGGACGCTTGACCACGTCCCATTTCACTAAGTGAAATCTATTTTGATTTCCTTTCCCCCCCTGCTAGAGGAAGTCACGAAGGATTTTGGAGATTTGATCCGTCACACTTTTTGGGGTGAGGAGGAAAGCTGCTTGATATATTGGGAGCGCAGATAACACAGTCTTGATCAAGATGACCTTACCTCCTTTTGTGAGCCAATATCCTCCCCAGACTATAACTTTTGTTTTATTTGTGCTATAATTTCGGACCACAACAACCTCTTATTGAAGCCATTTGTGATGGGGAGGCCAAGGTATTTTATCTTCTCCCATTGGGCATATCCGTTAAAGCCAAGAAGGTTAGAGATACTTGTGAGCTCTTGCTGCCCAATGTTCCAACCATAGACTTCACTTTTATTTCATTGATAGAGGCTCCCAAAACCCTACAATAGCATTTGAGGACAAAGTCAAAGGATTTGGCTGTTCTAATAGAGGCACCTCCCAGGAGGAGAGAGTCATCCACAAAGAGTGCGTGGTTATGAGCTGGAGAGATAATGGAGGGTTTGAGGCCAGGAAGGGAGCCTGAAACTTTTTCAGCTGATAGCTTTCTACTGAGGGAGTCCGCCATCAGGATGTACAGGAAGGGAGAGAGCGGACATCCTTGCCTAAGTCCTCTTTGGGCTTGGAAAAAAGAGGTAGGACGACCATTTACAAGAGGGGCAATCCAGGGGTTGTGAGTGCAGGCAGTGATGAGATTGACAAAATGGTGGGAGAAGCCAAAGGAATGGAGGACTTTGAAAAGGAAGGAGTGATTAACTCGGTCAAAAGAATTGGCCATGTCAAGTTTTATCAACATACCTTTTTCTTTTCACTGATTTCTTAAGTGAATTATCTCCTGCACTTGGATGACATTATCTAGGATGTGCCTGCCTTCTACAAAGCCACCTCGATTGCTGGAGATAAGCTTGTTGAGCAGTGGCTTGATCCTGTTAGCTAGAAGCTTTGCCATAATTTTATAGGAGGCGTTACAAAGCGATATTGGCCTGAATCTGGCGAAGGTTTCAAGGTTGGATTCTTTAGGAATAAGGGCGAGGTAGGTGGAATTAGTTCCTCCTCCTACCTTAGCTTTTTTCATGAATCCTTTTATCATCATTAAGAGATCCACTTTGATGATGTCCCAGCAAGTCTTATAAAAGTGTTTAGTGAATCCATCAGGCCCAAGGGCCTTGTCTGAATCCATAGAACAGATGACTTTAGTGATTTATTCTTCAGTGATGGGGTTGATGAGAGCAGAATTGTCTTCAGGGCTGACCAGGAGAGGAATGTTGGAGAGGAGATTAGTAGTTTCCTCCTCGTTGGCTTGATTACCTATGGCGTAGAGATGTTTGAAGTGTATTTCAGCTGCCTCTTTTATCTGGATAAACCATTTGTAGATCCGCCCCTCTGTTGTTGTTATTTCAGAGATATGGTTTTTGGAGAGTCTTGCTTGATATTGGCGGTGGAAGAAGGAGGTGTTCCGGTCGCCAGCCTTCAGCCACAGACTTCGAGATTTGATTCTCCAGTACTCTTCCTCCATCCAGAAAGATCAAAATGTTGAACATTGAATTTTTACTTCTTTGTCAAGCAACATTGGGGTGATATCTCTGCTTTCCATTTCGACTTGTAGAGCCTCTAAAGACTGAACAATATATTTTCTTTGGCTAGTTTGATTTGGGGCAGGTTTCTTTATCCATTCCTTCAGGGCTTGCTTTGTGGCTTTGAGCTTTTGTTCCCACACATAACTAGAGGACCCTGTGACAGATTTGGCCCATGCTGTTTTCATTGTATCTATGAAACCATCCCTTTCTGTCCAAAGAGGGCTGAATCGAAAGGGGATTGGTCCAAGGTCTTCTTCATCTTCCATAGTGAGCTAGACTGGTTTATGATCTGAGGTCAGTTTGGGTAGGATTTTGGTGATAATTATCTTCTTGTTCATCATCATAGCACCTTGGACTAGGAATTGGTCCAGATGAGTGGAAATATGATCCTCACCCACTCTGTTGTTGGACCATGTGTATAGCCCTTTAACCGGAGTGAAATTGAGAAGATCCCACTGCTATATGAGGTCTTCCACCATGGGGAGAATGGAGTCTCTGCTGTTAGTTCCTCCCCTTTTTTCTTTGGATTTTAAAATGATGTTTAGATCCCCAGCAAGAATGATATTTCTAGGGGAGTGTTGCTCAAGGAATTCAATAAGGGAGTTCCAATAGTCTCTCTTTTTAGAATACTGGATAGGTACATAAAGATTGAAAAGGGAGATGGTTAACTTACTTGTACAATGCGTTAGTTTTGTGAAGTTCCAGTGCCGGGTCTCATGATATTTGTTCAACTGGAAGAGATCTGCTTTCCAAATAATTACGAGCCCTCCAGGTGAGCCTCTTGAGCTGACTGCTACTCTTGTGATTTTCTTCCATTTCTTCTTGCTGATGTCTAGGAGGGCTTTCCCCTCTATCTTAGTCTCCTGGAGCATTAGAATGTCCGAGGGTTCTATTTTGAGAAGATCCTTGACCTCTTCTGCTTTCGAGGGGTTACCCAAACCTCTATAGTTCCAAGAGGCGAGGTGCATTATTTACCAAGGGTGGGGTGGGAGCCTCCCTTAGGGGGTCTGTTCCTGGAGTTTCTCCAGATAGACATCTCTATTATGGGTTGGCTTCCTTGGTTTTTGAGCCTTTCCACCTCCTCTTCCCTTGCTTCTCTACGGGATTTCCTGTCAACTTTTCTTGTGGGCTGCTCGTAAGTTTCCTCCCCGAGGAGTTGGAGCTATCAGCTGGTTTTTTCCTTGCTACATCTGCATATGAGGGATTGGAAGGGCTTCCTTGGGAGGCTTCTAGATGAGCCATTTCTTCATCTTCTTTTTTAGTGATAGGAGGATCAGTCTGATCCAAATTTTCTGGGGCTATTGTGGTTGGCTTGCTTTGACTTTTTTCTTTGCCGTTTGAGTTCTTTTCTTGGGTGGGGTTGGAGATGCTTGGTGTCTCTTTCGGAGTGCCTTTCCCGTTTCCTTTTTTAAGATTGGTGGTTTTTTGTATTTGAGTCCATTTCTCACCATTCTGTTTTTCTGGCTGTTCTTCCGCCTTTTTCTTGCAATGTTTGGCGAAGTGCTCGTAGCCATGGTAGTGTCTGCATTTAAATGGAAGTTGTTCATAATCCAACTCTTGGACATGCAACCATCCTGTGGCTGTAAGTTTTATGGCTTCCGACAAACCCTCCTCTAGGTCAACTCACATGAATATTGATCTTTTCTTACAGCCTGATCTATGTATTTTCCTAATTCGTTGCCAATGATCTGAAGGGACTTCTGATTCCAGCAGTGGAGGGGGAGATGGGGAAGCCACACCCACACCAGTACAAAAGATGGGACATCCTGAGCTGGATCGAAATATGGCAACCATTTGTTGAGGTATAGGCCTTGGGGGCCCATAAAATAACGTCCGTTTCTGAAGATTAAGCTTCTACTCTCTGCACTTTCAAAGACGAAGATGAAAAAACCTTTGCCTACGAAGTAGCTTTTTATTCCTTCTTTATTAACGACTTCCAATTCCTTTGTGTCCAGTCCTCTATCGACTTGGGAGAGGGTCAGAGGCTCGTGAACTAGCCTATGAGACCTCTCTCAGCAAGATTTAGAGTTGCTTTGCAGGTTTCTTCTTCGGGAAGGGTTACCGTGGGGATGGATTCCATCTTCCTGACGAACTTCTATTGATTGGCTGAGGGTGAATGCTTGCAGCTCGAGGCGATCATTGCTTTGAAAGTGATCACCTCTGGGGGAGGGGGCAGGGGAGGGTCCAATGGATCTGGCCCCTCAGAGGGCAACATGGCTGGGCACAACAGGTCTGGGGCCTGATCTAACGCTGGCACAAGCGCTCAACAGGGAGATCGTTTCGTACAACAAGAGAAGGCTACCGAGAAGGTGGCGGCAACCCAGAACAAGGGGATCAGGAGCGAGCAGGCCCAGCAGCAGGAGGCTGCCAGGCGAGGAGGCCGTAGGAGGAAACACAGGGAAGCTGGTCGGGCTGGCTAGGTCGAGCCAGCGCTGAAAACTTCAAAGAAACCAGGTAAGCCACCACGCAACTGTAAATAGATTTTTCAAAGCAATATACATGTATGTCTTTATCATGCCAAGAGGTAGATTTATAAACTCTATCAATAATTGTTTTTTATATTTACAAGCCTATTCCACTCGACAAATACTAAATATAAAATAAAAAGATTATATGACATGATTTCCTCATGATTTTATATCGGAGAAGAAAATCATGAGGCTAAATATTTGCTTCCATTAATTTTCTCACTCACCTCGTTTGCCTTCGACTCCTTCTTCGTCAGTTGAATTCCAAGTTGACTAGGATTATACGCCGTTCTTATCATCAATCCAGGTCTTGAAGATAGGTAAATATCATTATGCCAACTATTAGCCACCTATCCATATGTCTCTTTCCTATTCTAGAGTTTCAGGACCCATCGAACCTTCAACTATGTTGCAAAATCAATCATTAGCTGCAGAATTGGTGCAATTTAGTAGCTTATGCAAATATTGAGTTAAATAATAAAGAACAATGAAACTTATGAAATAAAGGATATTAAAGTACCTGCTATTGTCGTGAACGTTGTAAAATGATGTTCAATTAAAGTTATTAGAGTAAAAAAGAAGGAGGATAGAGTGTAAGAAGGTTGTCAAAAAAGAGACAATTTTGGGAGTCAACAATAGCAATGTTGGAAATTCCAATTAAATTGTTTTTTAATCCTAATGAAATAAACAACAAAAAAAGAGATAATAGATATGTGTTGAACTAGTACACAAAGAAATGATTGAAAGAAATGCGGGTTCAACTACTTAATGCATCCACTAGAGACAAATCCATTAATACATAACTGGATTCCATGTTTTCACCCCTTTACGGTTTGAATAATAGCAACAACACCACCCTTCTCTTTCTATTCTTCCGAGAGTTAGGATTTTATAGGTTAAGAGTTGAAAGAAAAAAAAATAATGAGTAAAGCCAACGCAGAGTAGAGATCAGAGGAAATGCTATAATTAAAAGAAAGTACACTAATACTGAGAGATCATTCATTTATATTAATACTCAGATATGATTCATCTCCAAGGGAAAATAAAATTAGAGAGCTCACTCACCCAACAACTGTTGAACAAAATTTATCTGAAAGATGTTTTCACCTTCCAGGAATGATCGAATCCCCTCCCCTGCAAAAATATAATCCAGGTGCCTGCAATCTAGTCCAACCTCCTCCTCCATCACGCATTGACAACACTAGCTGAGACTCAACCAAATTCGGAATTAGACTCAGACTCAAACTCATCCCTACACCGACTCGGACTCACCCAGACCATACATACAAAGAAAACAAGAAATAACACAGACATATTAGTGCAGATGATGAAAGGAGGAGGAAGATAAATGTTGGAACATGATTATATATATATATATATATTATATAATAGATAACATCTTGACATCTATCTCTATATATTCTTAATTCTACCTCCAACAGATCCATAATTTCTAGAGTCCCTCTAGAATCATCCTTCAATGCATTAATCACGCTTTTATGAATGTTTTTGAAGTTTAATTAAATAATAAATTTTTCAAATATATCTCCTTTACTCCTTTTTTTCAAATATATGACTTCACTCGTGGCATAGACTCTACGTCTCTTTTATTTGTTTTTAAAAATATTTTTTATCATCAAAATATATATATATTTTTAAAATATTTTTTAATTTAATGTTTTATGAGACATCTAATGTGATTTGTATTAACATTTTATTAATATGCATTGTGTTAAAGTTTCAAAGTTTTTCTTCATCATGGCTTTCTGTATAAAGATGGGTAATTAATCCTTGGCATTTTTGCATCATCTTGAAGCTATGTTATAACATGGGTCAACATGTTCCTTAGCAAGACAAACCTCATTTTACTCTTTAACTGGTTTGCAAAACTTGATGGGTCAACATGTTCCTTAGCAAGACAAACCCCATTTTTACTCTTTAATTGGTTTGCAAAACTTCTGGGTGGTTTTTCCACAGTTGTTACATTTCCCTCATTATCATCAATGTTGTGTTTTCAAAATTCCATTTTATTAGATTGCTCAATGTGACATGTATGGCGTAGTAGAAAGGTTTAACATTATTCCTTCTACTTAGAGGTCATGATTTTTTAGCAACATTAGCTACGTGTCTCCTATTTCTGGTGTAAATGGAAACAAAATAATTCACAATCAAGGGAAAAAAGTGGGGCAATGAAATAGAATTTCTAGCACATACACATAATATAAATGCAATTCGATATACCATACTAAAGGAGGATACTAATGTCCATGAACCCAAGAATGGCAAAACCTCCTCCTCTATCCACCCAGACATGCTTGAGTACTGACTAACACATAGACCGGCCCATACTCAAACCACAGACTTACTGACTGAGACTCAAACCACACAACCAAGCACATAGGGATGCCAATTTGAACATAGATAGATAAAGGAGGATGAAAACGCTGTAAATGAACTTACACACACACACATTTATTTATCAAGTTCGTTAAATGACTATATGTTTCCAACGCTTTCCTCATCTAGAACCGTCCATCAGATATATGTATTGCTGGCGTCATTTGAACGTTTGATCAACTCAAGTTTTTATTGTCGGAATGTAATACAAATGCAAGTGGCATTATCAAAGTGTAATATGTTTCTTTCTTGTGAGATAATATAGCAAACTTGCCTTTGAAAAATTCCCACTACTTGTCATCTACGTTAAAATTGGTTTTAAACTTTGATCAACTCCAAGTGCCCACTACTTGGCATACCTGTCACATAGGCACCCATTACTTAGGCATCTGCATTCAAATTCGTTTGAACATTTGAATAATTCCAAGTTTCTATAATAGGAAGGCACATAACATTATCAAGTATGATGTTTTTTATGGTCAGAAAATATAACAAAAATGTCTTGGAGCCTGTAACACACCATGATGATAAAGAATTATTAACGGTTGGTATTATAGGCTATGAGATGATGAAAGCACTAGCTTGAACAACATACTGATTATGAATATAATTTTATATTTTTATGTTGTGGTTTTATGTAAATTAAATATAGTTCTTGATTTTTATGGTGCAGTTTGATTGAATAGTTTATAGCATTTTAATTAAGTTATCCATGTAAATTAAATAATTGGTGATGTTTATAAGCTCAATATATTTGATTATACATTTCTCTCACACACTATATTTAAATTTATATTGTGTTTTAAATTAATGTTATTATTAATTAGAAAATATAATTATAAGTGAATCATTATATTTATATGATTATTTAAAAAGACTTGAAATAAAATTCTTAATTATGAAGATTTATCCTAATTAAAAATTGTATGTGTAAATATATTTTGTAGTTAGGAATATCGAAAAAAGAATAATTTATATAATTCATAAATAAAATATTTGGAAAAAATAAATTAATTGATAATGTCATAATTCTAGCCCAACATATTTTTTTTATGAAAAACAGACACACATATTTCTCATAGCTTTTAAGCCACAATGCTATTAAACTCTTAAACCAATCTTTTAATTGCCATTCCTTAAACCAATATTTTGATTACCATTTAACATGTGCTAGTGATATTAGAAACTGTGCTTCCATGTGTTTTAAGTTTGTTTTTCTTATTATTTTTAAATGAAAGTTATTCTTTCAAATTTTTAGATATAGGATAAATATATCAAATATCTAATATTTTTTCATTTTAAAATAGTAATTATAAAATCTAGAACATAATGATAAATTAATAAAATAATGATAATAATAGCTACATAAAAAATAATGAAGATTGTAATTAATGATACTAAAAAGATAATAATGATAGTTATTATTTTAAATATTAATAATTAAAAGAAGAATATAATAATGATAATAAAAATAGTTATTATTCTAATTATTGTATTGTATTATTATTTTTAGTATTATTATTTAGAATATAATAATAAATTAATAAAAATAATGATAATTGTAGTTTACATGGAAAACTATCTAATACTATACAACTATAATAATAACATAAAAACTTCCACCACCGGATGCGTGTGTTAATCCCAGGAGTTAATATGATTAGACAGAGTGACGGCAGAGGGGGAGGCCACATGTCCCCCTGCAACTTTTCCCATGCCACCCTGAATGGCATTCATGGCACCTCGCAGGAGCCATTTAATGCCTGCACTAGCCAAGGCAGAGCTATTGCCCACATAACAATGGAGCTAGAGAATTTTCCTTTTATTTTGCCCCTGATTCATTGTGTCTGTCCTCTACAGGCGGGAGAGTCGAATGAGTGCACCAGCACTGGCCATAGATGTTGGTTGTTGAGATGTATTGATTTGGGTAATGGCTTCCACCATTCCCACACCAACCTCTGCAATATTGCTCATAACATCCATCCCTCTGTAACTTCCTCGCATAGCTCCTCTGTCAATTCCTCCATTGTTCTTGCTGACACTCTCCCTGTTCCCATATCCACCATGGTCCACCATCATATGCGTAGTCGAAGAGGGGGCACGCGAGGTGGAAGCTCTCGTTCCCCTGCTCTGCCTAGCCCTGATTCTACATCCCCTGCCTCCTCTGCAGATAATCCCAACTCGCACAGTTTCGCGGGCCGGTACCCAGATATGCGAAGTGGTAGAGGCAGAGTCTGGTTTCATAGCTCAGGTCATGAAGATGTAGCTGTTCGCACCGCAACCTTTCCCCTGCCTCCGCATCCTGCTCCTCACACCATGCAGTTTCGCTTTCGTAGCTCTTTGAACCACCCTGTTATCATCGCAACTGTCTCAATTACCATCACAGAAGAGACTGAGACGTATGATCCTTTGGATAATCCTATGGAGGAGGCGAATAGAGCTAGCCTGAGCAACAGGAACCAGGGCAACAATGGTGAACTGGAAGCTGATGAAGGTCGAACGAGAAGGCATGACAAAGCTATGGCTGGCAGTCAGCATGTTGAGACGGGCATACAAAGTTACACGCAGGCTTCTACTAGCCGTTAGGGTGACACATCAGGCCCACATGTTGAGGCATGCAGCATGGAGGAAGGCCATCAGGTGCTAGGACGTGGCGAGTCAGAAAACCTGGATGATTGGGTGTGTCCAATTGTGGAGGAGCGAGCTCTGGAAGACTGAGTGCCATGTGTCGTGCCGGCCAGGTGGAAGTTTTGTCATGTTCTTGGTTTAGTTTATGTTTAGTCTTATGTATCTTTAGGATAAACTTTGATCTAGTTACCTTGTCTCGGTAATGCTCTGTTTAAATTCGTTACCCCTGTGTGGGTTATTTTTGGACTGGTTTCCCCTCTGTTGGAGCAGTCAAAGACAATTATTATGGATGTGTGCTGATTGAGGCTTGGTTCCTCTGTGGCCAAGCCTCACTGTAATTCCCCTTTTTGTATCATATTAATAGATTAACCTTAGAAAAAAAAAATAAAAACTTCCACATAATTATAGTTTTTCCAATGGATTTAAAAGATTGTGTATGCTTATGATGTTGAATGCCTTACAAGACAATAATAGTGATCTTGTTTTTTATGGAGATATAAAACACATATGGGGTTGGGATGGATTTGAATAGGAGGTATTATAAAAATCTCTCACTCCAAACTAATCAATTTCTAAAACCAAATTGATTGTACACAAATTCTAGCAATAACAATGTTATACTCTTATAATATTCATATAGTTCTCCTTCATCTCACATTTGTACATGTAAGAACACACTCACACCATAATCTTCTCCAAACCATTCTTTCCTATGAGTAAGTTTGAAATAATATCCATTTCATCAAGTAACTACAACCCACCTTTCCATGTGTATCTTGCTATCTTGCTTGACTACATTGTAAACCATCTCCCCTGTGCAAAGTGTATGTCTTGATGTGAATGGTCATAACCAAGATAACTAATTTGTATTGGACGACTTTTGCTTCATACTTGGTCATCCATCCATTCTTGGTAGCTATAATCTTGCTTCATGCATTAGTTTTTGATGGTTTACAACTACCTATCCATTTCTACTAGTTGTCATCTTGGCCCATGCGTTAGCTTAGGATTGTTTTGTAGCTATTGACACTTATATTGCACATAGAATTAAAAGAACAAAATCATAAGTCTCTTCACAACCACATAATACTGAGAGTTTTTAAAAATTAGAAGAGAAGTAGGATTCACTATACATAACTAAGTTCGCTGCTTACTTCTGTGGTTTGGTTCCTCTGAAGGTTCTCGTCCTCTGCTCTTTCACTTTGCTCTCTCCCTCCTGGCTTAAATTCACATGCCCTTTGATCACTGTTCTCTTGATCCTTCGAATGAATTCAATGATCCATCACAAATCTCTATATCATTTTGTCCCTCTGCGTGCTCTGCAGAACTTTGCTTGCAACCCCTATTACAAAACCTACCAGTTCAATTACAATTCAACGCTTGAAACATGCATTCCCACTTGAAATTGGGTTGATTGTATTAATAAACATCAACAATGATTACAGAATGGGACCTTTGTCTCACACAGGCCTGTTCTTCACTATTGTGGCCTCTCCCTTTTGACCATGCCCGTAGGCTTACATATATGCTAGGAGTTCTGTTGAACTGTCCTAGTTCGACTCCTATACCTACTGAACTGACTCCTAAATCCTCTATCCATTATGTCCACTTCTAATAAAATAATTCCTAAAGTCTTTCCTAAGTTCCTCGAATCATGAACTATTCTAAGAGTCCTAATTGATTTTAGGCTCTTTTTTCATTATTGCCACTCATGTTCTCATTTAATCGAGAGCACTTGAAACTTCATCCATTATCTAATTAATTCACTTAAAAGCCTAATATTACCCTAATTTGTCACTTAGGAATCCAACTTCCTAAAAATACATGACCTCCTATGTCTACTTAATTACAATGATTTTCTCTTGGGTGAATGCTCCTGCATCAGACTCCCAAAGTAGAAAATATTCATGATCTCCTGATCATGTGTCTTCTTGGATCCCACACTTTGTTTTGTAACTATCCGCATGCTTTGTTCCCTTGTTGCTGCTGTACTTCTACTGTCTTTTGCTCCATCTTCTTCTTCTTGTCAATCAGGTTCAAACTCTGATTGATGTTGCTTCCTATTGCTACCACTTTCTTCCATTTGAACTGCTTCATCATTAGTTGCCACATTTCTTCAATCTCTATCTCCAGTACATCTTTGGACTGGTTCATATTCTGCCTCCTTCTCTTTGCTTTAGGTTGTTCCTGTTTTCCACTAGTTCTTCAATCTACTATTGGTTACTTTCTCTTTGTAGTTGCGGGTTTATTTTACTTACTTCATCTTTTGCCTTGGTTGCTTTGCTGACTTCTCTTTTACTTGCTGCCTCCCTATCATCCTTACCCTCTTTCATGATTGAATCATGACTGTTCAACACTTTCTCCAACAAATTAACTTCTCTATTCCATGGATTGAATTCTTCCATGGAATTCTCTTCTTTCACATTTATTTTGCTGTTCACTTGTGCCAAATCTCCTCCAGCAATTGCAACAAAACCTGCATTCACAAAACACTTCTTAAATTTAAAAACATAAGGCTACTGTGCCTTATCTTCCTTTGGCAACAATTCAGTTTGCTGCTCTGTTTCTTTCTCCTCTGTTAACATTTCAGTATGCTGATTAGAACTCTCAAAAGAATTCATGAGACTATCCATTAGTCTCTCTTCCACACCATCTATCCTAATGGTGTTTTCCTGCCTTTGTCCACCATAGTGAACTCCTTCTCTTGCAGTGTCAATCTGCTGAACTTCCATATCCAACTCCTTTTCCTTATGACTATCATTCATGACAATTCTTTGGTCTTCTCTTTTCAACAATCTATCCTGAACATCTATTCTCTGTTTTTCCAACTCCCTTCTTTGAAAATCTAATTTTCTATATAAATCAATAACTTCAATTGGAGTAGATTTTGGAAATTTCACACAATTCTCCATACCTTCCTTTGTTATGGATAGATCATCAGATGTCCTTTCTCCCTTAGCTAAGTATTTTACAGAGACTTCTTCTTCCTTAACATCTTTCAATAGATGTCCTTCTTCAGTACATTTTGTCTTGCTGTCCCTCTATAACTCTTCTCCTAGAGTTATCCTTGTTTCACCATCTTCATTAACATTCTCCTGCATTTGTTCTGCATTCACAGAGAAATTATCAACTTTAAAAACGTAAGACCCTAAGGTCCCACTTGATGGTTCATCCATCATATCTTCTTGCTGTTCCAAGTTCTCTTTTTGACTTAGAAATTCTTTGATGGTCTCTTCTACAATCTCTTCAAGCCCTTCACTTGGTTGCTTGATATCTTCCTCCAACTGCATATGAGACCTATCTATCTCATCTTCTTTCAAAACAGAATTTAGATTCTTCTTGTCTTCTTCCTTCTTTATGAAAACATCAATAAATTGTCCTTTACATGTTTCACCTGCAAACATACACAAATTATTAGATTTAAAACCATGTGACTCTTTGGCCTCACTTGAAGTTTCAGTCTTCAAGTATTCATCTTCACTTTCTCCTAGAATTTCTCCTTGTTCTAGTTCACAAATGTACTCTTCCATTTCCAACTCAACTTCCTTGAGTTTTCCCGTCAGCCACTTCACTTGCATTTGCTGTAGCCTTCTCTGTATCTCATTCCATTCCACTGGCTTCTTCCTCAAGATCCAACCTAGTCGCTAGCTTTCCTCAAGTATACTCTTTAATGCATCGAGTTGTTCTTTTAACTCTGCAACCTCTTTGTTAATCTCCTCTTGACTCATCCTCTTGCCATTTGCTTTGGCATCCTTCTTCTCATATCCTCTACTGTGGCTTCTCTCTGAACCGCTGCTATGACTATCAATAGTCATCTTCTTCTCTTCTTTCTTCATGAGCTTCTCACTCATTTGCAACAAGCCTCTGCTATAACTAGTCCTTGTTGCTATCTTACCTCACTAAGCTCTCCTCACTCAGTCTTCTGGTAAGCATGGTCCTCTATCTGGAACCTCCTCTTGAGCAATACCTTTGATCCTTCTAGGCTTCTGCAATCTCTCACTCTCTCTTGAGAACACTTCAGTTGTCCTCTCTGTCCAATTTCTTATTGGATTCTTCAGGTTCACTGCCAATTTCCTTCAGAGTGTTTTCCTCACTCTGTCATCAAGAACACATCTGGTTCTCCTCTTCACAGCTTCTCTTGCTATCACCTGTGCATATCAATGTATAAACACACATTCTCAATTTAAAACATAACACATTATCTCACCTTCAAGATCTCAACATGATCTTGTTTCACCATTCCACCATGGATTGTTCTCTATTTTGTCTCCAAGTCCTATTCCCTTCAAAACTTTCATTAAGCAATCTTGTTTTTTCTTTCCTTCAAGAAATCCTTTGTTCCTATTTACTCCAAGCCTCTGTTGGCATTGCTACAGTCTTCCAGAACTTCAAAGTTCTCCTTACAGTCTTCTGCTGTAATCTATGCACATTACCTTCTTTAGTGTGCAACCTCCTTTTCATAGAAATCTTTCCCCACTCTGATTTCAAACCTGCTCTGATTTCAATTCTGCTCTAACTTCAACTTGGATCTGATACCACTAATGGTGCAGGGTAAGACCTGCACATACCCATAGTATGTAAGAATCTGCATAAACTCAACTGTCCCAGGTATTTAACTCTGCAATGGAGTCAAATCTTCAATATACATGAATGGTTAAGGCCCTCTATAACAGTTCCTTTGTATCAGAACATAATCACCTTGCCAAACCTCTCTATCGGGAATTAAAAACCCTTCAACACCTTTATATAACCCCTTAACCACATATATATACATAACCACCCTCTCATAGCCTTGGTTACATATATATTAACATACAAAATCCTTATCGGCACTATTTTCCTTTAGAAATCTTTTACAAAAGAAATATTGTGCAAACATACCTTTCTCTACTTTTATACGGACTTTTGCCTAATCCTCGAGGTTAAACCTCATCGCAATCGGCATTTGATCCCATCGCAGGCACATCACATATATGGTCAATCACTCCTTTATTCCTGATACACGACTACTGGAATGCATGCATATATATATTATATATATTATATATATATATATATATAATATATATATATATATATATATATATATATATATATATATATATAATATATATATATATATATGGAATTTCAATAAAATTCCACTTTGAAACCCTTTATTTGGATTTCAAATTCATTAGACCCGCGACTATATTTATTTTCGGGTCCGTATCTTATTGCTCCACAGCACTGCTTCAACCTCTGCCTTCTCCAATCGTCGATTTATCGCTATAGGTGTATCGGCGTTCCATTGTACTGCCCTTGACTGCTTCAAAGCACCGATATGTGATATAGCGATTAGATCTAGGCCGTCGATCTGGACTCTCGATTCGATGGTCCAGGATCCATCACATTATTGCAATCACTCTATATATAGTCGGACCCCCTATCACTTCAAAGCGTCGATCCGATCAGTCCTTATGGACCTGATATGGATTAGACCACTCTCTATAATAATTCAAGTCTGGAACTCAATTCTGACTGTGTTTTGTGCCGTTTCTTAGTGTAAACTGGGTTTTACACTTGCAGGACTTAATATTTATAAATAATTCCTCTAATGTGATATTTCGCCTTCCTCTTCAACGACATCATCTGGACTGTTGATCTTTCAGATCAAACGACTCCAATGCGTGCCTCTTCACTTCACTATTCATCCCTTTTACTTGATTTTTACGCGATTTCTTCAATTTTACTTCTGTGGTTTGGTTCCTCTAAAGGTTCCCGTCCTCTGCTATTTCGCTTTGCTGTCTCCCTCCTGGATTAACTTCACATACCCTTTGATCATTGTTCTCTTGATCCTTTGAATGGATTCAATGATCCATCGCAAATCTCTGTATCATTTTTTCCCTCTGCATGCTCTACAGAACTCTGCCTGCAACCCCTGTTACAGAACCTACGAGTTCAAATACAATTCAACACTTGAAACATGCATTCCCACTTGAAATTGGGTTGATTGTATTAATAAACATCAACAATGACTACATAATGGGATCTCTATCTCACATAGGCCTGTTCTTCACTATTGTGGCCTCTCCCTTTTGACTCTTCCTGTAGGCTTACATATATGCCAGGAGTTCTGTTGAACTATCCTGGTTCGACTCCTATATCTACTGAACCGATTCCTAAATCCTCTGTCCATTATGTCCACTTCTAATTAATTAATTCCTAAAGCCTCTCCTTAGTTCCTTGAATCACAAACTGTTCTAAGAGTCCTAATTGATTTTAGGCTCTTTTGTCATTATTGCCACTCATGTTCTCATTTATTCGAGAGCACTTACAACTTCCTCCATTATCTAATTAATTCACTTAAAAGCCTAATATTACCTTAATTTGTCACTTAGGAATCCAACTTCCTAAAAATACATGACCCCCTATGTCTACTTAATTACAATGATTTTCTCTTGGGTGAATGCTCCTGCATCAACCTCACTAATGGAATCCTTTCATGAAAGGCATCTTTGCACAAGAGCATCATCTTTGACCTCAATGTTCTTAGTACATTGTGTTCTAATTGTGCAAATTAATGCAAACCTCATGTATGGTTGTAATTGTCTGTGCTTTGAATGTTTGGCTCCCCTGGTTGTCAGTTGTTGTCCTCATGCAAATTTACTCCATACTTATTAAGTCATCTGTCACAGTATTATAGTTCACTGGTCGATAAACATGCTGTTATGATGGCGCTCCCTAGAATGATTGAACTCTTTCAACTTATTCCTTACAGTTCAGTCTTTCCACTACTTGTAAACATGGATATTTTCAATTTTGAGAGTTTATATGTTGCTTCGTTGTGAAGGAAAATGTGTTTTCTTAATGCTCCAGATATAATTAACAAACGAGTTTTATGTTGTGTAGGTCAGGCATTGTGCTATTGAACAAAATCCATCATGTGGGCATAGTATACCCAAAATCTATGACCATTCCTATCATATAACGTGGATTGCAAAAAAGTAGAGCTATTGTTTTCCTCGTTATACTTAGATCTATTTTTAAGTGGAGATTAAGGGATGAAATGCAAGTTGCAAGTGGAGCAGACAACAGGTAAGTGAACTGCTGATTGCATGTGTTACCTGTTTAGTGCTCTTAGGCCATTATGTTCTCATTGTGCATATTCATGCAAATCTCAGGTCATGGTTGTAACTGTCTATGCTCTGAATGGTTGGCTCCCCTGCTTGTCAGTTGTCATCATGAAAATTTACTCCATACTTATTAAGTCATCTATCACAATATTATAGTTCATTGGTCGATAAAAATGCGATTATGATGGCCCTCCCAGGAATGATTGGATTGTCTTTCAATTGATTCTTTACAGTTCTATCTTTCCACTACTTGTAAACATGGATATTGTCAATTTTGAGGGTTTATATGTCTTTCAACTTATTCCTTGCAGTGCAGTCTTTCCACTACTTGTAAACATGGATATTTTCAATTTTGAGGGTTGATATGTTCCTTCATTTTGAAGGATATATTCAATTGAGGGCTTATATGTTCCTTCATTGTGAAGGAAAATGTGTTTTTTAGTGCTCCAGATATTATTAACAAATGGGATTTATGTTGTGTAGGTCAGGCATTGTGCTATTGAACAAAATCCATCATGTGGGCATAGTATACCCAAAACCTATGACCATTTTGATGACTTATGATGGGACTTGTTGCAACAAACAGTCCATGCCCAATGATATAAAAATATTCTATTCTTGAAAAAGAAAAAGGAGGTTTCATATAAAGATGGAAGCCACTCAAATTAGTCTTCTTGAGAAAAAGGTGAAAGCTATTGTTGAGAAACTGGTTAGGGATAGGTCACTAAAAGAACCACCAGTTTGTATCTTTTCATGGCATAATTTGGGTATCTCTCATCTCAAGCGTCCTTGTGATAATATGCTATTGAAGATAATGGGTCCTAACATTTCTGCCAAAAAGTGTCCTTGTGATAATATGCCATTGAAGATAATGGGTCTTAACATTTCTGCCAGAAAGTGCATGGTGAATATGTTTCGGAAGTGAAAAAGGTTTCTACTCATCAATGTACTTCAAAAGAGCTTCAAGACAAAATGATATCAAGGAGCTGGAACAATGTTAAAGAGGACAAGGATATGGAAGCAACAAAATGTGAAGTGAAACCTGTAGTGCATGTCAAACAAAACCTGCCAAAAATGGCTGAGAATATTATGGGTGAAGAATCTTCTGAAAATTGTCAAAGTAGTACAACAACAGAGAAGGGACAAGATTTAGAAGACACTACAGAATTAGATTCAAAGTCATATCATTCTCTTAAAAGCACGAAAACAGGAGAGAGAGGGGACAAGAGTTAGAAGACACTTCAGAATTAGATTCAAAGTCATATCATTATCCTAAAAGCACGGAAACATGAGAGATATTTCAGGAAAATGATCTGCATTTGTGAGAAGAGGACTGGTCTAATTTACCTATGTGGTGTAGCAATGAAGGAAACACAAAAGGTGACATGACCTTTCACTCACTCTAGAAGTTAGACATCCTCATCCTTGTCAACTTTGGAATTGTCAAATTTCTCCTGTATTCCATCCTTATCCTCGTCAACTTTGGAATTGTCAAATTTCTTCTATAGGAGTGAAGCTAGCTCTTTTTCTAAGAGAATGAGCCATCATCTTCCATTTAATCTTCTCTAGGTTCAATAGATGCTTCCATTTTCAGTTCCAACCATATGTGCAAGTCATATTTTCCAGCCACGCATTTACAAAAACAGGCTATATTTACAGATATCTCAAGTCATGATGACAAAGAAATATTTCCAGCACATCCTCGAACCAAGTCATACAACCAATCTCAACTTTATGAGTACTTAAATGTTCCAGAGGGAATGATGGTAATGACAGAATGCTCAGAAGTAGGCAAAATATCCCCTTTTAAAATACAAAGAAATTTCACCCACAACTCATACAAATCCTGAATCTTGCCATTTTCGAGGGATAGGTGTTACTGTTCAGAAAGACAATTCCATACTACCTAATGAGCTAGATGTTAGTACAACTTTTTTACGTTCTAGTGCCAACAGAAATACATGGTTTGCCCAAAATTAAATCAAGTGGACCTTCACCTCTGATTGGATGGTGGAGATTCGGTGGCAGGTGTGATTGTGGTGGATGGGATCTAGGTTGTGCACTCACCTTACTCCACAATCGGAAACAAAGAAGGAAAAGCTACTTAATTGAGACCAATTCAAAGGAAGAGGATTGTTATTCATTATATGTGCTTTCTAAGGTATTGTATTTGGGACCAAACATTTTTATTTTAATTTATCTAGATTGCCACAGTGTTATGTTATGGTTCATCCATATCATTTTCTCCTCCTTTTTTGCCTCTGAAAATACCGGGAAGTTTGTCATTTTGTCACTGCTATATGAAATTTTTGTTCATGTCAGACATTATGTATACTACAGGGAGAAAGGGAAGACAGACCTGCATTAACAATGGAAATAGTTGCCGACGATCTGTATTCTGTTAGTTTTCAATCACAATTCTTTATAGTTTTATCCATGCTGCACAACAGAGAAGAGATCCTCATTCCTCCTGGCATGCATAATAAAAGCGATAATAGAGTAACTAATTGCAGTTGGTACCAAAAGCAAAAGAAAAGAGCCCTAGGCACCTTGGGGACGAGCAGGGAGGATATCAAATTTATTCCTAGATAGATAGAGGTGTACATTGTACTGTAAAGTTTTGCTAGTCAAATTGTGGAAATTGGGCTTTAGGCTAAAGTTGTTGTCATCCATGATCCCCTATTGTGGTCTGGGTACATGGAAGATCCTGTCATCCAAATGCTAAGAGCAAACCAAATGTATATTCAACGATGGCTACTTCCATGTTGCAGGTCTTACAACTTCCCCATCGGTATTGGCTTTTGTACTATCCAAACATCGTGGCAAGATGTAAAGGTCTATTGGTTATGATTTGTGAACAAAATAATAAAGCAAAAATATGTAAATTATATTGTTTTTGATCAAATAAATTTTATCAATTCCTTGCACATCCTTCTGGTCTGGATCGAGGTTCAAGAACTTTACACCTAAAATAAGTAGAAGTAGGACACCAAGCACTTTTTGGAATTGTTTCTACTGTAGAAACTGCTTTCTATCATATTTCCCTTGTATATTCAAAGAAAAATACAATTTTGTTATTGTACATTACACATTTCAGCGTCCTTGTGGCCCTTTTATTTGTACTTTGTAGCTTCCTTTTAACTTTCGTGATTGTAAACCCTAATTTTTTCATTGTGTTAAGGAAAATTGGATGAGAACTAGAGTTCATTGTACTATTACAACATTTTCTTAGTTCTTATCTATACAACCACCAATCCTTTGTGTGTTTCTATTTGCAAACTGTTACTTCAGTTTGATTGCTTATCTGGCGTATCGTTGATACTTGAAATTATGAACTTACGTGCAATTCTAATTAAAATTAGCCAGAATTGCTTATTTTTATTATATAATAGCGCAGCTATGTTACAATTGATATTTAGAAGTTCCGTACAAAATATTTTTATATCTAGCATTAGTTATATTGAGGAAGGAGTATGCCATATTGGCCCCTTCAGATTTTTCTGCTTGGCAAAACTGTGCTTAGTCAACCCAATTGTCAATTTCTGGTTTTCCTCACCCGTGTTTTTTTCTCAAGGTTCATGAGTTTTTATATAAAATATTCTTCTATAGCATGAGGGAGGGAGTAAAGGATAATCCAAAATGTTTTGTGCTTAGTCAACCCAATTGTCAATTTCTGGTTTTCCTCACCCGGGTTTCTTTTCTCAAGATTCATGAGTTTTTATATAAAATTTTCTTCTAGCACATGAGGGAGGGAGTAAGGATGAGTAGTCGGAGGAGGATGGAGACCGTAGCTACAGGACCACAGGATGGAGCAGATTTCAACAGCTAGGGTTGCGAGCGATCGACAGATCAGCACCAACGACGGGAGGCTACAATCGCTGTCCGACATGGAAGGTTTACCGGAAACGGACCTCGTGGATTACTCCGAGGATCCGTTGGAGGGTCAGGTCTTATTCTCTAACCCTAACTCTGCCCCCCCGGGTTTCGCTCCTCCGCTTTCTGATATCTCAGGTGCCCAGAATATCCTTCCGGTTATCTCCTTGCCGGATCCCTTTTCATCTGGTCTGGTAGCCCTGCCTCTCTCTCCTGGTACAGTTTCTTTCCTTGCTTCTCATTTACTTGATCCCGCTGATCTGGATCAGATCCCATCCCCGCCTCCTGATCCACAGCCTGCACCAGAGGTTCCTCGGACAAATGTGACAAATCCCTCCCCAGATTTTGGGGCAAAACCCTCAGGCGCTTTCAGCACCCTGGTTGTTAACCCTAAACCCTCTGGACCACCTCCGCCCGAGGTCACAAACACGCTATCTGAGCATCCGTCGGCCCCCCGATCCAAGAAGTAGAGGTCGAAATGCGTTAGGGCAATTTCGAAAGATACCACGGTTATCTTCGGTGACTCTTCGGACTTTGAAGCAACCATGGCTCTAGCTCGTACAATGTTGGTAGGGCACGTGCGGGGGCGTTCCTACACGGTGGACAGATTGATGCGCTGGGTGAAAGAAATTTGGGGAGTACTCCTCACACAGGTGCCGGAGGTTGAGGTTCTACCTCGTGGGTGGTTCTCCCTTCAAAAGCACAGGAGCAGTTTCTATATGCCAATATCTTTCGAGGACCGCATTTGTGTGTTCTTCGTTTGCGAAATTGCTGCAGGGCCTTTATGGGTCCGATTACCAGGGCTTCCCATACAATATTGGAGCGAAGAATCATTCAAAAGGATCGGCAATGCACTTGGGACATATCTGGATCATGATTGTGGCTACCTCGATACCCGAAAGAAAACTGTAGCTCGCATTCTGGTGCATCTGGACACCAGAGAAGGATTGGAGGAAAGAATTACATTGCAATGGGGTAAGCTTAGGTGCACTCAGATGCTGGATTACGAAGGAGTACCCTTTCGGTGCAATCGATGCCACCAAGTGGGTCATCTCTACAAGGATTGCCCTTTGAACAAGCGACCGGACAACACTCCAAAACAATCCCCCATAGCATCCAGGCGGACTTCCCCGATCGTTCCTCAGCCATCGCAAGGATTCTCCGTTCCCATTGGAGCTCAGGAGTATACAGAGATGAACTCCCTCGAGGTGCCATCGCCTCCGTTGACTCGGGCTCGGGCAGCTGCCGCAGCCGCACAAGCTTCGGTTACATGCTCCATCTCTCCCATTATCTCTAATGCACAATCTTCTGATTATGTTTCCTCTGTATCATGTTCCATGGCTTACTGCAATATTCCCACGCCCCCCCTTATTCCTTCTATCGCTCCACCCACTCTGCCACTCATCATGTCTCCGCCCCCGTCTCCTCCCATTGAGACCCCTGTTAATAAGATTCCCCCACACCCATACTCCCTCCGCCCCCGGACCTCCCTCCCAGAATCCTCTGAGAAACATATGGGTTTGGGCATTGTTCCCTCGGGCATGAGCTCCGCTTCTACTAGGGGAAAGAAATCAGATTTAAACAAAGCCATCAAAAGAGCTGGCGCAGAAGTCGCATCAGGTCGACAATCCACCATTGTTGGGGCCCTTAGAGCAAATCCCCCCAATAGGGGTCCTCCATGAAGTGCCTCTCTTTCAATTGCACGGGTTTGGCTAGCTCCCCCAAAAAGCTAGCCCTCAAACGACTTTTTGAGGTCGAATCCCCTGATATCATCCTCCTTCAAGAAACCCTAGGTCCTACGGAATCCATCTCCCTCTCCCTGCAAAATATCTCGTCCAGATGGAAGTACATTGCTATGGATGCCAATGGTAGATCAGGTGGCTTGGCGATTGGATACAATCCAAAATCCATAAGATTGGACTCTTCTTGGGGGGGTCAGGGTTTCATGGGAGCTGACATATTCTCATTGGACTTAGGCCTCTCACTCCGCATCATCAACATTTATGGCCCTTGCCAACAGAGAGAAAGCTTCTGGAGGATGCTTCTCAGCAGGAACCTGATGACTCTGGACTGTATCATTCTGGGGGGGGATCTGAACTTCTCCTTGGGGTTTCGTGAATCATGGGGATCTCAGGTGCAAGTAGATACTATCACAGCTTTCATGAAGAATATGCTGGAACTGCATGACCTTGTAGACATTCCCATGCAGAACCCCCTACCAACATGGAGGAACAGGAGGGTTGGGGTAGCGGCCTTGGCCCGCAGATTGGATCGATTTCTGATAAAAGGTCTGTTGATTCACCAACTACACCACTTCAAGCAATGGGTGGGATCTGGGGGCATCTCTGATCACTCTCCAATTCTAATGGAAATCAAGGGACCCCTACCTAAGCCAAAAGCTCCTTACAAGTTCAATCACCTTTGGCTACAGGACCCTAGCTTCTCAAAACTGGTCTCGGACTTTTGGCATTCACATCCTATCGATAGAGAAGCATCGATGGCCAGGGGATTTGTAAAAAACCTGACTGAGCTCAATCACATAGTGATTGAGTGGGCCAAGGCAAAAAAGGCCAGAGAAGAGGAGCAACTCATCAAGATTGAAGAAGACTTAAACTCCCTTCTGGATGAGAAAAGTTTGGGGTTCATCTCCGAGGATAGCAAGACTCGACTTATTGAATTGGAGAAGCAAAAGCAAAATATTCTAAATCTCCGGGAGGAATCGCTCAGATTGAGGAGCAGGGCACTATGGCTGAAAGCGGGGGATGAAAACTCTAGATTCTTCCATAATTTTGCCAAAGGAAGGAAGGTGTCCAATACCATTTGGGACCTTCCTCTTCCTGATGGGGGAGTGGCAGATACCCTCAATAAATTATCTCAGCTTGGAACAGCACACTTCAGAGGGATTTTCAAGAGCCCTGCTGGTACCAATCTTGCTGAGATTATCAATGTGGTATTGCACTTTCCCAGGTTTGTAAACATCTATGATTCTGAAGCTCTTACAAACCCTGTTTCCATGGAAGACCTTGAAAGTACGATCAAATGGTTTCAGAAGGAAAAGAGCTCGGGACCTGACGGATGGACTATTGAGTTTTACATTGCCTTCTTTGACATCTTAGGAGGAGATATCCTGAAGGTGGTAGAGGAAAGCAGAATCTCGCGACAAATCTACTATGCGATCAACTCCACTTTCATCGCCCTCATCCCCAAATCTGACTCCCCCTCTTCATTTGACGACTTCCGCCCCATCTCCCTGTGTAATGTTCTATACAAAATTATATCTAAGATTATTGCCAATAGGATCAGGCCAATCCTGTCCAAGCATATTGTCCCCCAGCAATTTGCATTCTTAGAAGACAGACAAATCCATGAAGCCATTGGATCTGTCCAGGAAGCCATTCATTCCATCTGGACTAAACGTCTGAAAAGCATCCTCCTTAAGATCGACCTCTCCAAGGCTTTTGACAGAGTCAGCTGGCTCTATATCAAGATGATTCTCATCCACTTGGGTTTTCCTCATCCCCTCATCAATTGGATCATGGCTTGCATAACATCCCCCACTTACAGTATCCTGATAAATGGTGCAGCCTCCCACTTCTTCCATTCTAAGCGAGGCCTTCGACAAGGCTGTCCTTTATCCCCACTTCTTTTTCTCCTGGTAATGGAAGCCTTGAGTCGACTGATCATCTCTGCCAAAAGGGAAGGTACTATCAGGGGCCTTAAAATATCAGAGGATTGCTTCATTACTCATCTGCTATTTGTAGATGATGTACTCATCTTGCTCGATGGCAGTATACAAGACACCTCGACATTCAACAGGATTCTAAAGCTATTTGCACATGCCACTGGAATGGAGGTTAATCGAACCAAATCTTCTATCACTTTGGTAAACACCTCGGTAAATGAATCATATTCTGCCTGCCAAGCTTTCCCTTTCACCACATAGCCCTTGGACAGGGGATTAAAATACCTGGGTTACTGGCTAAAGCCCACCACATAGAAGGTGGCAGATTGGGCCTGGCTGATTACCAAAGTGGAAAAAAGGATTACATGTTGGAGCTTCAGATATCTATCTAGAGCGGGAAGACTCACCCTGATCAAATCTGTTCTTGAAGCCACACCAGTTTTCTGGATGGCTCTCGCCTGGATTCCCCGGAACATCCTTTCAAAACTCCAGCATCTCTACTCTACATACCTTTGGGTGGGCAACAAAGACAAGCGCACATTTGCCTGGATCGGATGGAAAAAGATTGCCCTACCCAAGAAATGGGGGGTCTGGGGTTTGAAGGATCTTCCTTCCTTTGCTAATGCTTTGGCTGCCAAGATGGGTTGGGCACTGCTCTCCTCTCAAAGTCTATGGAAAAACATTACATATCACAAGTACATTTGGCCTCTCAACATCTTGGATTGGGCTAGGCTCCCATCTTGGAACAAGACTGGCATATCCTCCATATGGAAAGCCCTTCTACATTCTCTCCCGTTAATCAGGAACAATATAGTATGGAGAATAAGAAACGGAAGCAGAGTCCGCATTGGATTAGATCCTTGGAGCGGTTGTGGGGGGAGACACATGCTCCCAAAAGATCTGGTGCAATATCTATCTGCCCAAGGTATTAGAGTCATCTCACAAATCGCGGACCAAGAGAAAACTGACCTTTTCCATCAGGCTTAGAAGAATGCCGCTCATCTCAACCTCCAGAAGAGATGGCACGATGCATGGAGTGAATACTGTGCGGCCCTGATGGAATCACATGTCAGATTATCTGAGGGATCGGACGAAATCATTTGGCACCTGGCAGACAGTGGGTGATATACACCTAAAGAGGGATACGTTCATATCATATGGCAGAGAAAACCCGAAGTTCTTGATCGATGGTGGCATAGCATATGGAAGCTATCTGCCTCCCCTCGCTCGAAATTGTTCACTTGGTGCGTTCTCAGAAATAGGGTACCCACGGGTGAGCATCTCATGCGAAGAGCTCATTTCGGACCGTCGAGATGCGCTCTGTGCAAAGATGCTAGTGAATCCACAGAGCACCTCTTTCTGCGTTGTAAAGCTGTACTGCAAGTATGGATCAACATAAAACAGGTTATACAATAACGGGAGAATGGAGAGGTATCGACCTTTCAATGCATTGATTGAATGGGGCAACAGTCACAAAGCACAAATTTGCATGCCCATTATCATAAATTGGTCCATCTGGAAAGCAAGGAACCAACTGATTTTCGAAGAGAAGGCTTTACAATGGCCACTTATTGAAACCCGTATCATATGTGCTTTCAATGAATTACCTGATCCGCCTCCACCAAAATCCCGCAGACCAAATCCTCCCCCCTCCATTGATCGGGGAACTCCTTGGGCTTATTTCGACGGGGCTGCCAATGTCCAAAGCAGCGGGGGTGGGTTCATTTTGCACAAAACTGAAAATCACTCCTACTTCATCAAGGCTGGTTTGGGGGCCGGGACCAACAACTTCGCTGAGCTTATTTCTCTTCGTCATCTGCTTCATTTTGCTTTAAGTCACCATTGCAACAGCATAAACATCTTCGGGGATTCACAGATCATTATAAATTGGTTCAACAATATCTCTACATGTCATATTCACTCACTCAATAACATACTTGATGAAGTACTACAGTTCAAGGAAGCTTTTAATCACATCTTCGTTTCTCATATCTACAGGGAACATAACCAGGATGCTGACAAACTTTCCAAGGAGGCCGCGTTGATGGAGAAAGGACACTGGGAGATAACCGAGTTTTTGGATCAACAGGAACAAAAGTTTTATCATCGCCCATACATAGACCCACAATATCCTACTGTGGGTCTGCATGAGACTTAATCTAAAACAACAGTATGACAATAGCAGTACACAGAACTGTGTTTTTTTGTAATCAGATGGATGCCATAAGGCATCAACTCTATGAACTATACCGACCATACAGCGATATAATGCAATAGCAGATATATGTATTTATTTTGTAAAATGTACAGAGATACCAGTGAACAAATGGCATATGCGGCATGCATCTACATATGTAACCTTTCATCTTTAATGAAAAGTTTACGGATTTTTCTAGTGGAAAAAAAAAATGAGGGAGGGAGTAAAGGATAATCCAAAATGTTTTTCATATTTGTAAATCTCTGGACAAGTTTCTTTTCTCAAGATTCATGAGTTTTTATATAAAATATTCTTCTAGCGCATGAGGGAGGGAGTAAAGGATAATCGAAAATGTTTTTCATATTTGTAAATTTCTGGACAAGTTAATTGAGATACAAAGTTTGTTCACCTCAGGTTTTTAAATGATTTACCACACAAACAACATCCAAAACATATCTCCATCTAAAACACATCGAATTTCCATCAGTAATATTTATGTATGCGGTGAATGCTATATAGTCATTGTACACATCCTTAAAAAGTGTCTAAATTTATTTCAATAAAAACATCTATGGAGATGTTATGGTAAAGATAATTATTCTTTCAATAAAAATATCTATGGAGATGTCATGGAAAAGATAATTATCATTGTTTAAATCCTGCTAGAGGAGTATGGGCCATGTACCCATTCTAGACACTTTTGATCGACCACACAGCTTGAGGGACCCAAAGAAATTGAAATTTTCATGTACTCATTCTGGACACTTTTGATCGACCACAAAACTTGAGGGACACAAAGAAATTGAAATTTTCAGGTACCCATTTTGGACACTTTTGATCGATCACACAGCTTGAGGGACCCAAAGAAATTGAAATTTTCAGGTACCCATTCTGAACACTTTTGATCGACCACACAGCTTGAGGGACCCAAAGAAATTGAAATTTTCATGTACCCATTCTGGACAATTTTGATCGACCACACATCTTGATGGACCAAAAGAAATTGAAATTTTCATGTTGGGAGCATGTGTGGTGTGAGCGAACTGAGTGAATAGAGAGGAAGAGCGAAGATGCAAACAGAGTGAATAGAGCAAAAAAAAATTGAACCACATGCAGGGCTGAAAGTGGGACCCTGAGCAGGGTGATAGAGAACTAGCAAACCTGTGTTACTTGTGTGGGGGTTGTGGACTACTTGAGGGTTGAAAGTGTGACCCTGAGCAGGGTGATAGAGAACCAGCAAATCTGTGTGGCTTGTGTGGGGGTTGTGGACTACTTGATTAGTGATGCAAGTATGCTAAAGCCATTAGCCTTCTCATGCTAGATGATAATTATAATACTGAGATTTTTTTTTTTTAATATATGCACAAAAATAAGGCTATATGATAATAATGATAATGATAATACTGAGAAATTTTGTTGAATATATGCACAAAAAAGGATAATGATAATACTGAGAAATTTTGTTGAATATATGCACAGAAGTAGTAGAGATGATGATTTTTGTGAACTAATTTCATGCTGACTTTTTCTGGGCTACATTTTCATCTAAAGAATGCAATGCAGGCACCTCAAAAAATAATTCATGAGAGAAGCTTCCCGCTAGATATGTTTCAGGATGTTTTACTTTAGGGTTTAACTTGCAGTAGTAGATATCAATTCATGATCCCAACATAAATTACTTAATAAATATAATTCACGAGAGCAGCTTCCCGCTAGATATGTTTCAGGATGTTTTACTTTAGGGTTTAACTTGTAGTAGTAGATATCAATTCATGATCCCCGCATAAATTACTAACATTTATTAACGAGGTAATTAGCAAAATTCTGAAATAATATTGAAACAGAAACAAAACCAAGCAAAACAATGAGAGTATGGGTTGGACTGCCCAATGTCACAATGTGGACCTGTCCAATTTTCAGCCAAATGCATCGACTTCGAGATAATGTATCAACAAACAAAATAAGTCGGAAACTTATATTCAAGCCCACCCTTCTCTGCCTTCCAAGGTGACTTCTCTGCCTTCCAAGGTGAAAGGCCCTCTCTGTTAAACAGAACTAAATGCAATTTTAATGCTAAGTGAAGCTAACAACCTCTTAACCTTACCAGTACTTTGGGAAAAAAATGAAGCTAACAACCTCTTAACTTCACTACTACTTGGGGAAAAAGAAGAAGCTAACAACCTCTTAACTTTACTAGTACTTTGGGAAAAAATGAAAATTACTAGTACTTAGGGAAAAAAATGAAAGTAGAAAATTGAAAGTGGAAGTAAAACTTCACTTCTAAGGTGAAAGTAAAGTAAAGTGAAAGGCACTTTCTGTTAAACACAAACTCTTAACTTATTAAGCTAACAACCTCTTAACTTTACTAGTAATTTGGGAAAAAAATGAAAATTATTAGTACTTTCAGAAAGAAAATGAAAATGAAAATTGAAAGTGGAAGTAGAACTTCACTACATGAAAGTAAAGTGAAAGGCACTTTCTGTTAAACACAACCAACTACAATTTTAATGCTAAGTGAAGCTACCAACCTTTTAACTTTACTAAGCTAACAACCTCTTAACTTTACTTTACTAGTAATTTGGGAAAAAAATGAAAGCTAACAACCTATTAACTTTACTTGAAAAAAAATGAAAATGAAAGTAGAAAATTGAAACCTTGGGAAAAAAATGAAAATGAAAGTAGAAAATTGAAATTTTCGGAAAAAAATGAAAATGAAAGTAGAAAATTGAAAGTGGAAGTAGAGCTTCACATTTAAGGTGAAAGTGAAGTGAAAGTTAGCTATAGTAAGATAACACTCATAAAGGTGTGAATAATGGTGGGTATTTTAGGGCCTCATCAATTCTATGCAATGACACATTACTTGTAAAAGTAAAGTGAAAGTTATATATAGTAAAATAACACTCATAGAGGTGTGAATAATGGTGGGTCTTTTAGGTCCTCATTAATTCTATGCAAGGACATATTACCTGTAATAAAATAACACTCATAAAGGTGTGAATAATGGTGGGTCTTTTAGGTCCTCATCAATTCTATGCAAGGACATATTACCTGTAATAAAATAGTGTCATGGCACAATTTAAACTTTAATCTGCATCAAAATTGGTTCATTATACAACATGTCTACGGTTGTCGTCTCTTGCCTTTATCATAAAGGCTTACACTTCGATCCTGAATTGTCTACTATGTCTATTGTTGATGTCTAATGGGTTTATCATAGAGGCTTACAATTCTTGAATTGTCTACGGATAGAGTTCTTTAGGTACTATGTTTATTGTTGATGTCTAATTGGTCTATCATAGAGGCTTACACTTCCTGAATCGTCTACAAATAGAGTGCTTTAGGTTATTATGCTCTTCAGGTTCTCTGAAGTTTTGGCTTGACAGCATATTTTTGTATCAAGAAGCTTGTGAAGTTTGTTTGAAATTTTCTATGATCAATACATATTTTAGCTCTGGAATGCATTTATATTTTCTATGATCAATAGAGGTTTTAGCTCTGGAATGCATTTATATTTTTTTTAGGATCAATACAGATTTTAGTTGTGGAATGCATTTATATTTTTTATGATCAATACCAATTTTAGCTTTGGAATGCATTTATAGTCTATGAGACAAAGAAATGGCTTCTTGTGAAAGAAATCCATAATGATTGCAACTCTTGGGCATGTAAACTATTCAAACAATGAACAAAAAGAATAACAATGAAAACCATTCAAATAATGGATAAAAAGAATAACATAATTCCTCTCAGTCAAAATATTGTATATTACATTGTAATTTAATTGTATACTTCAATAACCAAAAATAAAAATCAATGAGAAAAAATATGGTATATGCTTTAACAAATAAAAAGTGTGAAACTCATCTTCATTGCCACAAAAGTGTTGACATAGATAGAGTGAAGCTTAATATGTAGTAATACAATGTAATTTAATTGCATACTTCAACAAGACAAAATATGATATATGCTTTAACAAATAAAAATCAAAATCCAATGAAAGCGAGAAAAAATATGTGAAACTCATCTTCATTGGCACAAAAATGTTGACATTAATGGAGTGATGGAGTGAAACTTAATCCAAATCGAAAATGACTGTAGTTGGTAGAGATTTAACCTTCAATGTAGATAAATCTAACCTTTAATTTGAGACTGATATTAAGATATTCTATACTATTCTGTGGAAGTAAATTCGTACCATCTACTTAATAATTATTAATAACTAAATTAAATTTCTAAAAACCCCATTTGAAAATACACATACCTATATTTTGACAGAAACAAATTTTAGTTAGATTGTGTTTCTTTTATGTTGTTTACAATCCATTTTTGAATGCACAAATGAGTTCAACACCCTGAAAAATCCTTATAATACTTGAATTGTGCAAAGTTCACAAATATAACATTGAAAAATTCATATCTAATTTTTGTAATTTGTCCAAAAACTATCAAAATATAAAAAAATAAAACTTTACACTTTTAATAATTAAGCATCAAAATATTTTCTTTTGCCATATGCTAATAACACATCAAATACTACATTTCCCACTAAAATATTGTGAATAATACTATTAAACTTATGTTGATTACCGATTCTGGAAATATCTAGAAATCGGGAAATCAAAGAAAAATGAAACAATTCACCTGGGGTAACTATCCAATTTGAATATATTCCCAAAATTCACAACATACTAATTTGACTGCTGCGCATGGAACTCACGACACCATCTTCACTCCACTCTTCCTTTTTGGGGGACGCAGGAATGCAAATGGGAATCCTAAAGTCCTGAGCAAACTAATAGGGCATACAATCACGGGTTCACACATATGCACATCTATCATCTCTGGGCATGGCCGTTTGATTTCCAGGAATGCTATGCTCGATCTCAGGTACTCCTCATTTAAACATAACTCTGCCTTCTTTATCATCTTTACAACATGTGAAAGGGATCCATTCACAATATCTCCGGCTGTATTAGAAACCATTGCCGTAGTATCCCTCTGGAAGAGAAGCCTGACAGTTTGATGAAGAGAAACCGCCTAGAGGCCTTGTTCTTACTCACCAGGCCTACGCTGCTAAGGCTTCGAACGTGGTACAATGCTCCTTCAACTCGTCTGTGATGGGCTACTTTATACTTTGTAAAACATCTGAGCTGAAGAGAAACAAAGCCTCTATTTTCAGATCCTCGGTTTTCACATTGGCCATCTGCTGCTGCATTGAACAATTAGGATTGGCCATTGGGCATCTTAGCCCACAGCCTTCTCCACACAGACAGGACGGCTGTAAAATCGATTTTAAAGTGGAAACAAGCAACCATGGGGTGTCGCTTTGGTTTCAGCTGCTTTGGCATTGAACTCTCAGGCAATGTTTAAACCATCGCCAGGCCTACTAGTAGGAAATGTGCATACCACATTGCCCCATCTATGGAGACTCTTGAGAATATGGCTATATCAATAGTGGATGCTGCCATATCAATTTATAAGTATAGTAGATAGGCGGAAATCGATGCCACCTAGGATGAGTACCAAGTGCCATTACAAGAGTGGCCAGATCTCGCCCATTGGAAACCTGCCAAGTGGCGACATTAGAATGGATAGCTCTCAGCCATTGGATGGGCAACAAGTGGCGCCACCAGAGTGGCTAGATCTTAGCCATTGAATGGGCGACAAGTGGTGGCATTGGAGTGGTCAGTTCTCAGCCATTGGATGGGCGACAAGTGGCACCACGAGAGCGGCCAAATCTTGGCCATTGGATGGGTGACAAGTGGCACAACCAGAGGGGACAGATCTTGCCATTGGATGAGCAACTAGTGGCGACATCCAATTGGCCAACGCTCAACCATTGGATAGGCAACAAGTGGCGCCATAAGAGTGGCCAGCTCTTAGCCATTGGATGGGCGACAAGTGGTGCCACCAGAGTGGTCAGATCTCAGCGATTGGATGGGCGACAAGTGGCGCCATTGGAGTGGCTAGCTCTTAGCCATTGGATGGGAGACAAGTGGTGCCACTAGACTAGCCAGATCTTGGCCATTGGATGGGTGACAAGTGGTGCAACAGGAGGGGCTAGATCTTGGCCATTGGATGGGTGATAAGTGGTGCCCCCAGAGGGGCCAGATCTTGGCCATTGGATGTGTGACAAGTGGCGCCACCAGAGTGGCTAGATATTAGGCATTGGATGGCTGACAAGTTGCGCAATGAGGGTGGCCAGATCTTGCCCATTGGTTGCGTGCCAAGTGGCGCCATGAGAGCGGCCATATCTCCCCCAATGGATGGGGAACAAGTGGTGCCATAAAGTGGCAAGCTCTCACCCATTGGATGGGTGACAAGTGGCGCAACCAGAGCGGCCAGATCCTGGCCATTGGATGGGTGACAAGTGGCACAACCAGAGCGGTTATATCTTGGCCATTAGTTGAGTGACAAGTGGCGCAACTAGAGTGGCCAGATCTTGGCCATTGGATGGGTGACAAGTGGTGTAACCAAAGCGTCCAGATCTTGGCCATTGGATGGGCGACGAGTGGAGCAACCAGAGTGGCTAGATCTCGGCCATTGGATGGGTGACAAGTGGCACAACCAGAGCGGCCAGATCTTGGCCATTGGTTGGGCGACAAGTGGTGCAATGGGAGTCGCCAGATCTCAGCCATTGGATGGGGGACAAGTGGTGAAATGAGAGTCACCAGATCTTAGCCATTGGATGGGTGACAAGTGGTGCAATGAGAGTCACCAGATCTCGGCCATTGGATGGGTGACAAATGGTGCAATGAGAGTCGCTAGATCTCAACCATTGGATGGGTGACAAGTGGTGCAACCAGAGCGACCAGAGCTTGTCCATCGGATGGGCGACAAGTGGTGCAACTAGAGTGGTCAGATCTTAGCCATTGGATGGGTGACAAGTGGCGCAACCAGAGTAGCCAGATCTTGGCCATTGGATGGGTGACAAGTGGCACAACCAGAGTGGCTAGATCTTGGCCATTGGATGGGCGACAAGTGGCGCAACCAGAGTCGCTAGATCTCGGCGATTGGATGGGTGACAAGTGGCGCAATGAGAGTCGCCAAATCTCTACCATTGGATGGGTGACAAGTGGTGCAATGAGAGTCGCTAGATCTTAGACATTGGATGTGTGCTAAGTGGTGCCATGAGAGTCGCCAGATCTCAGCCATTGGATGTTTGCCAAATGGCGTAATGAGAGTCACCAGATCTTGGCCATTAGATGGATGAAAAGTGGCGCCATGAGAGTAGCCAGATCTCGGCCATTGGATGTGTGCCAAGTGGCACCATGAGAGTTGCTAGATGTCGGCTATTGGATGGGTGCCAAGTGGCGCCATGAGAGCGGCTAGAGCTTGGCCATTTGACAAGTGATGCCATTAGAGTGGCTAGCTCTCAGCCATTGGATGGCGCAATGAGAGTCGCCAGATCTTAGCCATTGTATGGGTGAAATATAGGACATCACATGGCCATGATCAACTATATTAAAAAAATAAAAATTGCAAAAGCTCTCAGAGAAGGAAAACCTTTTAAGTAAGTTAATGCATCATGCATGTGGAGCCATTAATAGCAGTTGGACCTTTTACAACTCAAAATATTATCAATTCTATTGCTGTGGGGAGATGGAGATTGTGACAATAAGTGTAAACAAGAAGGCTAATTATTCCTATTCTTCCTCCAGGAATTATGATGCCATAAAATATAAAATTATTTGGGTCAGTAGAATTACTTGTCTTCTCTTTTTGTGTGAAAATATTGTTGGATTCCCTTGATTTTCTTTACTTTCTGATTCATTCCTTTTGTATATGGAATTCCACAAGCCCTTAGCGAAAAGGGCCCTAGGCACTGCTACTGTCTCATTGGCATGGCATGACAGGGAGAAAGTGAGAAATTTCAATGTCGGGTAGGTATGGTCAGCTAGGGCATAAAGGAGCAACTTGGAAATTATTCTCTGTGGGACTTTAAATAAATTGGTTCTCAACTCTTGCCAAATAATATTAGGGCAACAACTAATAATAAGATGATTATATGTCTAGTGGTTAGGATTGATGTCACAATAAAATGCACACTGATGGCTAAAAACAAACATTATAATCGAGAGATAGATGAAAAACTAAGAGAAAGAATATACATTGTCTTTTTTCATTGAAAAAGAACTCTGAAGACATATTTCAAAATATTTCATATTTACAACTGTTAAGATGCATGTTACAAATCTAAGGCTTAATAGAACTGTCAACATGCATATTGCAAAAATTAAGCTTAACAAAGTAATTATAGATACCAAATCTGTTTGATATCGAGAATGATATTGCCAATCGAAAGTGTAAAGGTTCCCTTTAGTGAAAATGCACACGAACATGAAAATAGTTGTAGTTGTAGAGATGTTTTGTTTATATTCTGCAAAGGATATTTAGAGAAGACTTAGAAAGAAAATAGTTGTAGAGATGTTTTGTTTATATTCTGCAAAGGATATTTGTAGAGATGTTTCATTTATATTCTGCAAAGGATATTTGTAGAAGACTTAGAAAGAAGATTTGAACAATGTATTTTGAAAAGATGCAATCTAGCTTGCCATCTTCATCTTTTATTGTACATTGTAGATTGTGTTCATAAGAAAAGAGCTTTTTATGAGCATAGTTTGTGTAATAAGTTCTAATTTATCCATTGAAATTGTGAAAGTTGCCTTTAGTGAAAATGCACGAACCTGAAAATAGTTGTAGAGATGTTTTGTTTATATTCTGCAAAGGATATTGTAGAAGACTTAAAAGAAGATTTGAAGAAAATATTTTGAAAGGATGCAATCTAGCTTTCCATCTTCATCTTTTATTGTACATTGTAGATTTTGTTCATAAAAAAAGAGCTTTTTGTCACCACAGTTTGTGTAATAAGTTCTAATAAGTTGTTTACACTCGCTGCAGAATGGCTTGTATGACGGGAAAAACAAATCAGTTGGTTTAAGAGTCTCAATAATCATCTCAATAATCTGCGGTAGTTCAATTGTGAATACAAATATTTTTGTTAGGTTTATAGTAGATGAATAATGTAAGAAAAGAAAATGGTAGGAGAAAAAGGGAATAGTTCAAGAAGAAATAGAGAAATGCTTATAAAAATTTTAAATGCAATTGAAAACTTTGTTGAACATTTGTTTTTGGTCGAGTCTATAAATAATAAGTAGTTGAAATGAAATTGAAAACTTTCTTGGACCTTTGTTTTGGCAAGAGTTTGTAGATAATATTTTGTTAATTCATCATTAAGTGGCTCAAAGAAGCTTGATAAACATGTGTGTATGGTATGAAAATCTCTTGGTCCACTTCGAACATTGTTTTTGAAAAGAAGCAAGACTTTCATTCCCCTTATTGTATATCTTGTTATAGTTAAACAAATTTTTGATTCTGTTGTTCGGTCAAGTACACCTGAAAAGAATTCAAGTGAAAATTTTGGTTAGTTGTAACAAAAAAAAAACATTGAAACATAAATTATTTTAGCAAGAAAATGATAAAATGGACACACAAAAAGTAAAGCATAACAAAACAAAAAATTTGACACAATATTGTGGCACAATCACTGTTTGTTTCACTGTCCACTTTGAACAATGTTTTTGAAAAGAGGCAAGGCTTTCATTCCCCTTCGAACAATGTTTTTGAAAAGAAGCAAGACTTTTATTCCCCTTACTATAGATCTTGTTGCAGTTAAACAAATTTTTGTTTCTATTGTTCGGTCAAATACACTTGAAAAAAATTCAAGTGAAAATTTTGATTAGTTGTACCAAAAAAAGCATCGAAACATAAATTATTTTAGCAAGAAAATTAAAAAATGGACACACAAAAAGTAAAGCGTAACAAAACAAAAAATTTGACACGTGGCATAGTGACTGCTTGTTTCACTGTCTTTGAAATATATTTCAAATTGACAATTATTTTGTTGGCTTCCTATGACAAGTGTTGTCAAGCTTCCAACTAAATAATCTATATTTGCTTCTAAAAACATAGAAATCGTAGTGTCTGGAGTAGGCTGGCGTTCATAACAAAGCATGGGAATTCTCTCAATGAAAAAAGCTGAAGTCAACGAGATGTAGTGGCTAGCATCACCTCTTTCATATTTTCTTTTCTTAGTGACGTTGAATCCTATTATACAAACACTTTTTCCAATAGAGAAATACGAGGCAAATTGAGAGATTAGTTTATCACTTATGTTGACTGTTATTGTAAGCTTTCCATGCACATCAACAATGTCAGCATATACAACTTGTGCCTTCGGTAGTGAGGAGCTTACTCGAGTAGAAGCAATACCATATAACACTAACATATCACCTTAAAAAATAATTGTTAAACTTCCCATGCAAATGTCCATTATGAAGGATGCCACTATTTATCA